>JASANG010002763.1:0-53511 GCA_030248215.1 Enoplolaimus lenunculus | reverse complement strand
TTTGCCAATATTGGAATATTGTTCTCCCGTCTGGTCGCCCTATTTACTGGGTGACATTGACAAGATAGAAAAAGTTCAGCGATATTTTACACGGCGAGTGTGCACTAGACAGGGTATGACAAATTTAACATATCTTGAGCGTCTGTCTATGTTAGATCTAAAACCATTGGAACGTAGAAGATTAATTAACGACTAAGTTATGTGCTATAAAATAGTGCATAATGAGGTTGATATAAAATTCAATGACTTTTTTGCAATGAAACGTGATCCCAGAACTCGTGGACACTCTCTGAAATTGTTTGTCTGCAGTAGCAGGTCCGATATCGGTAAATATTGTTTTGCCAAAAGAGTTGTGCGTATCTGGAATTCGTTGCCTGAAACTATATGTGATTTGCCTCTAGTAACTGCTTCGAATTGCACTAACTTTAGAAAGCGGTTAGATAAAATAAACCTGGACCAATGGTTGAAATTTTCTAGGTAATACGCATGACTAGCCTTTGTTTGTTTATCATTTGTTTGTTTATTGTTTGCTTATCATTTGTAAGGATGTATCTAAGTGGGTGTTTTTCTGCCCCTTTACATTCTTTTCACCCTCCCGGCGTTCGTTAGTGAATTTATACTTGTTCTTTTTATGTTTTGTTTTCCGCCAATGCTTTGTTGTTCTGTTTAGTTTCTGTATATATAAAAACCCTCGTTATTCAATTTTATTGCTTATATTTTGTTTGGATACACTGTATTGCTTTTGCTATACACCTATATTACTGTTTAGAACGTTTTGTGTACAGGGCGATTGAGTATTCTCTGGGTCGCAGGTGCTGGATCGGGGTTGGCGACCCCCAGCGTCTTGCGGGTTGGAGAATACTCAATTGTACCATGTGGCTGTGGAATAAATGTAAAAAAACTGGGTAAGGGAAGGCGTTCCCTGAAAGTGTATCTGTACTATCGTAGCTGCCGACAGTTCATTCTTTCGTAGCATACAATGTTTAAGAACTAGTTCGCGCCATTGTCAAAAAATTAACAGATTCGCCATTTAATCAATGTTACTGTTTTTTCTTTGCGCCTTGCCTTACTTGCCGGGTTGGTTGGTGGGAACTTATTCTTATTATTATTAAACTCATAGACGTTGCGCACATATGAAAATGAACACCTAAACTTAAGCGATCATTGTTAGAATGTAGTAATATAAGTAAACAAGTGCCCAATTATTAGTAGCTCACGCATGTACATTTAGTCAAAAATATGAGCAAAACATTGCTGCGTCCTTTCAACTCAAACTATCGCAGCTAGTGTTTATCGCTTTTTCACATCTTCGGTCTCGATTTGAAAACCACCGAGACTCAATAAAAACGAGACCAAGACCGGCACCAACCACACCACCAAACATGCCGAGACCGAGACCGCCCATCCCAGGCTGCTTTTCGTATGAAGCTCGGATCTCTCCGCGCGCTGCATTTTATGCTGATTAGTTAAGTACGTATACGTATAACGCATACGTATTACAAAATCCCTACAATAAACTATATGCATACCTGATTTTCGTGCCATTTTACAACTTGTATTGTACGGCGTTTTCTTGCTAATTCCAGACGACGTAAGACGGGCAGCTGTTCTATGTATGGAAATTCGGCAACTAAATCTGCATGATCCATTGAATTCCATTAATTTAACTGTGGCACATTCACTACTGAATCTCAAATAACATAAAAGCAAAGGTAAATGACAACAGGTTTGTTCCGCCCTATGAAGAATTTACAAACGCGTATAACATTAGATGTTCATTTTTCTATCGGAATGCACTTGCCGTTTGGATCCCTGAAACCAGTTACTCGCCAGAATGGTAGTTCTCAACTACGCAACATTAAAAACAACCTATGAACGAAAAACGGATTGACTTTTTAGTATATAATGAAAGAACGAATGACATCCTAAGAATTCTTCATGTGACATTTCGGTTTCTATGGTCACGCGAACACAGTGCTAATGACCAAAACAGTACTAGCTTAGTAAGCCCACAAATGAGTTGTTTAATAAAAAAGCAAGCGGCTATAACTAAGTATTATGGACCCGTCATCGTGGTTGCAAATATGCAACACTAAAATATTAAACATTAGACTTTTTAGGGATGCGTTTTAATTTGTATATATATTGTTTCTCTTGTTTATATATGAAAAAATCATTACAACAATAGCACAATTCGAAGCAAATCGCAAAGCATTTAATGTTGAGCATGTTAAACAATTACATACACAATCACAAATTGTGGCATTCGTGCAGTGACCCTTGTTTGCGAAGGTTTGCTTATCCAGAGATACTAAACTTACTTCATTACTCATATTTCTCAATGCTAACTGCTCATTAATAAAGTGACGGAATTGTGGTTTCTTTTAAACTTCTTTAGCTCCGCAAGCATTTGCTGATACTTTTTTATTTAAAACTGCAATAAACAATCGTAAGCTTAGGTATAGGCACATTGTTATGCTAAACTTAGGTTTAAGCAGAAAAAGACTCTTTATACTAACGGCCGTGGCATAAATATTGACCCTTGCGAGTATAATATTTGTAATTTGAATAACCACGTAGCTAGTTAGCTTTTATCCCTTTCGTTCAGTCGAAAAAAGCATGAATGATGAGGGGATTGCGAGCGATATAATAAACATCAGTCTTTCAACTTTGCGAATTGTGTAAAGTGTGAGAGAATGCATAAATCTATTCGGGAATTTTCTAGTTATAGAAAAGTCACTTCTATCTTCAATCATACAGATTAAATCGGGTTCGACCGGATGCAAAAAACACCTGAACCGGATGTTTAAGCGAAAATTTCAGCAAAATGTGAAACTGACCCCGCTAATTTAGTACTATTTCCTATAATATCTAATATAGTTTTTCTACAAGGGTCTCAATATTAATGGGGCTTCGCGATTGCAGTACTCGATTTACCATTTCGAATGAAATTCGCTGCCAAATACGTTGTGTGATTTTGGTCATAAATATTTGTACATATAACATATAGTTATGTTATACATTTCGGCAATAAATATCCGGCAATGTAGAATACCGGGGTCAGGTTTTTTGGATCGGGATGCTGGTTTTTGCCGAAGCTCATTTCACTATATAATATTCTGATCGCTTCATATATAGTCCGCGGCAAAAGCAATTGGAGACGGCATGTTTGTTGCAATCCCCAATGTCTTCATGGCAAACCATAAAGCACGTATATATGTTGCAGGCCCACAAAAATCAGTGTTCTTAATAAGTGGCCAAAAAGCTGGTGTCATCATACGGCTGTAGTATCCTTTTTGATGTGTGTTAATGATATATAATATTTAGGTGTACGTAATTACGCAGATAATGACGTAGCACATTTTGTGAAGGTTGTCTTGTCAGTAGCATCATGATAACAGAACCTAATGATAAATTTCTCAAGGAGTTATCAAATACTCTCGAAGAGGTTGCAAACGGTTTAGAAAGTGAACGTAAGTACGGAGATTTAGTTTACTCAGGTTATGCCAGAAATTGATTAACTATATATATTTTACATAGAAATACCTGCGCAATAATTATGAGGTGATATTATGAAAAAAAAAACAAAAATCTTGAGAGACACAAAAACTGTTAGAAATAATCTATTTTTGAAAATTTTAATTTTTTCGGTGATAACCAAAAATTGGCTGAGATCGAGACTTTTATGGCCGGATCCCGGGCAAACCGAAGGGACGGACAATTTGTTAACGTAGCGGAGACATTATAACGTGTATGACCCATAACTTTTTACACTATGCCTTAAATGTGAATGCCAAATTACAACTATTTGTGCTTTGACAGACTAGAATCAAAGTATTTTGGGTTTCCTTTCAAAAACAGAATTTTGGATACAACCATTAAGGTCATTCTGTCTCAAATCCCTGTATAACCAGGTAGCCGTACTCCACAATCGTCCGTTGTCTATGCTGGTTGGTAAAATGCACAGGTACTTCGGGCCAAAGCTGCGATCCAAGGAAACTGTTTCCTCCCGTACTCCCGCCCCCCAGTACCGAGTTATTTTTGCCCTAATAAATCACTTCTAGAATATCTTTCTCAAAGCTGGAGCTACGTTAGATCTTTTTGTCTATAGTCAACCGTATACATTTTAGAATCACGGAATGGAGAAGCCAGATCATGCAGCAGAGCAGACGGAGTGTGCAAAGGCGAATATTTTTCTGTTGTGGTAGCGAAATTAGTTATTGAGCTAAAAGTCGTGTGGGCTTCTTATATATGTATATATTATTGAGCGAAGCGAAACTCCGAGCGAAGCTCGGAGTTTCGCGAAGAGTTTTATGTTTTGTACTTGGTGGTCGAAAGATGGATGTCCGTCCGTCCGTCTGTCGGTCCGAAAAGAATCTCAAGAATGGCTGAACCGATTTTGATAAACTTTTTTTGCTAATTTGCATAATTAATTAAGTCTAAATTAGGACTTTCCATAGTATTTCACTAATTATTACAGTTAGAAGCCATCTAATTTTAGCATTAAAGGGTTTTTGGGTGCGAGGAATCTGCGTAGACTGTTTAAAAATCTCCAAAGCGGATAATTGAGCAGTTAGCTAATAGATAATTTGCATATTAGCATAGTTTATAAGCCTAAATTAGCACTTTTTACAATTTTTCACTAATTATTAAGGATAAAAGCAATATAATTTCAGCACTAAAGGGTTTTTAGGTCCTAGAAATTTGAATAAATTGTTTACAAACCTCCGTAACCGATAATTGAATAGTTAGCTGATAGATAATTTGCATATTAGTTTAAATTATTTCAATAATTATTAGGGTTAAAAGCAATATAATTTCAGCACTAAAGGGTTTTTAGGTGCGAGGAATCTGAATAAATTGTTTACAAACGTCTAAAACCAATAATTGAGTAGTTAAGTAATAGATAATTTGCATATTAGCATAGTTTATAAGCCTAAATTAGGACTTTTTACAATATTTCACTAATTATTATGGTTAAAAGCAAGTATAATTTCAGCACTAAAGGGTTTTTAGGTGCGAGGAATTTGAATAAATTGTTTACAAACCTCCAAAACCGATAATTGAATAGTTAGCTAATAGCTAATTTGCATATTAGCTTAATTGCAAGGTAAAATTAGGACTTTTTAAATTATTTCAATAATTATTAAGGTTAAAAGCAATATAATTTTAGCACTAAAGGGTTTTCGGGTGCGAGGAATCTGAATAATTTGTCTACAAACCTTTAAAGGCGATTATCGAATAGTTAGCTAATAGATAATTTGCATATTTGCTTAATTGATGAGACAAAATTAGGAGTTTTTGAAATATTACAATAATTATTAGGGTGGCTGTAAGGTTTTTTGCGTGCGAGGAATCTGAGAAAATTGCTTACAAACCTCCAAAACCGATAAACTAAATATCCGGCTCCAGCAACTACAAATGCTGTTAAAAATCAATTCCTGTTCCTGTTCCGGTATTGAAACAGCTTTGTGGAAAATTACGTAGAATACGATTAAAAATAAAAATACGTCTCGAGAATTAGGCTGATGCACAGCTTCTTTTCACGACTTGTTCTTCATCTGCAATTTCTCACATTTTCAAGTAGTTGACGCATGTCTTTGTAGAACATGGAATGGTTCATAAAAACGCAAAACAGTCGACGAATAGTGTATTTTATCTTGATTTCAAGTCAATGTGAATTAGCAGTAATTCGGTGGTATATGTTTTCAACTTCTGTTGCTGCTCCTGTTCATGTTCCGGGGAAAAACGAATTCATATACCTATTTCAAATCAAGGATTGACCGGATATTCATTTCCGGTTTAATGTTCGGGGTAAACCGACAGTACATATATATCAAGGATCCACCGGATATTACTTTCACCGGATATTGGGTGTCAATTTGTGCACTGTTGGAACTATATATATGAGTGGTCCAAAAATTCGTATGTATTTCTGGATTCAAGATAGTTTTGGCTTGGATTTTTCATTTAAATCAGTATCCACTCTTAACTTGCCCGGAATTGCAGTCGCTGCAAACTATCTAGTATTTCGACATGTAAAATGCAGTTTTATGATATTTTACTCCACAACCGCAAATATCCGGAATCCGGTAGGTTTATACCGGACACAGCAACCGGATACGGATGTCGAGTTTTGCCGGATATTACATTAAAACCGGATAACCGGTCGATCCCTGAATTGCATTACATACACCCAGTTGCCGAACACAATGTTAATTTAACCAAAATGACGATTTATTGTTGAGTATTGATCTGATGCTTTCTTTGGTAATGTTTAGCACGTCTATCATTCATTGCCGTCTGAACTGTTTTCTATTGCTTTATTGAACTTCAGAACTTTTTCAAACGGAACAGCTTTCAAGCGTTGCTGCGGCTGCACAAATTAATGTCGGAATTGCGGTTGAAAGAAAGATCTTTCGAAGAAAAACATCTCGAAAAATTAGTTGACGAGGTAATTGTGGAATGTGCAAATACCACTTTAAAATCGTTCATTTATTTTATTTTCAGCATCAGTTTTAATAGCAAGCAAATCCGTTTTAAAATACGAAGTTTTTCAGAAAAAGTGAAGTTTAATTTTATTTAGAAAAAAATTTTAATGAATACATTTTTATAAATTTGGAATTGAATTCACAAGAAACAGAACCAACTCTTTTTTCGAATAACAGATCTTGAATCTTCTTTAGCAGACGTATCTTTTTCTAAAGAATATCATGTAATGCATAATTTACTATAAATAAGTTATACAGCTATAAGTAATACGTAAATATAATATAATTCATAAGAAGCAGTATAAAAGCAAAAACTTAGCGAAATTTTTAATGGTTTGAACTCTTATTATAAATTTTTTAATAACAAATTTCTTTTGTAGAATTGTTTAAAAGTATATATATACAAAGCGGATGCAATTCATATGGTTGTGAATTATTTTGGTGACGATTTATTAACGTGAGCTTGAGGCATTACTTATCATGGCGTTAATTAAATTTTTAAATTAATGTTAAATAATTAATAAAAATAACTTATTTAAAATATTAAATTAAATTAATATGCATAAGAATATTAAAATGCAATTATATTTATTAATTTAAGTATAATAACGTAATATAATAATTGAATTAATGTTATAATTATTTCAAAATAACAATTTTTTGGTGGTATAATATCATATTTAAGTACGAAATAACATGAAAAAATTAAGTAGCAATTTTTGTTTAATTTTTTAATTATTCCCGAAATGAATGGAAGAAAATACAAATTTTCATACTGGGACAGGAATTTCGCTTAAAAATGCAACCAGTAGGTTCGAAAAAAGCACTGAATAATTAGTTGGATTGTCTCGTTCAGCAAAACTGTTTACGAGCTTTTTAGACATGTGTCGCACTTCATGCCAAACCATTCAGTCATGATGTCCAAGAACTTCTTCACCTGCTTCAGCGACCACATATGCAGGCATTATTTCAGTCCCATGACATGGTTTCAAATCGCCGCTATGAGCCAGAGCTTCCCGATGTGCCTTATGAGGTGATAAATTATTCTTTTCACTACATTCTGTATAATATTAGCGTTTAAAAACAGGTCCGCTCTGAAAATTTTTATTAACTGATATTGTGTAGGTATGGCTATCTTGAACTACAACACTGTATTTTATTCATACATCCAAGGTGTAGGAATAGCGCCCAATCAACCGAGCGGCATATATAATGTATTTTTGAGCAAAAATGTATTTATTTTCATCATGACTTGTAGTGTTGAACAGATATATCGGTAAATTTAGGGTATCGATGTTTTTGATACAAAGGCAATTTGTATTTCAATACAAGAGTGACGGCCGCAAACAATTGCTCGAGGCTTTGGTTTATTTTTTCATGCCTTTTGGTTCTGCGAGACGTTTTTATAAGGGGTTTTCAGCCGCGATTGTCTGACTCAATTGGATTGGCTTTAAAAGTGTTCAGAAAGTTGCCATTTGCTGAGACAGGTTCATGCGACCAATATCTTAGAAAATTGATCAAAGTTACAGTAATGCAATAGTGGACTGCAGCCACTACTCCTAAAAAGCTAAATTTCAAAGCACGAAAGTGGTAATATTTGCATAACTCACGGACAACATGTACTTCCAAGTTTTGCGATTTTGATGTAAAAATTCCAGTATCTGTGTCGGTATCCAAATATCGGTATCAGTGTATCGGTGTGTTACAGTATCGGTTCAACATTAATGAAATGATTTGTGCTGTTATTGTGTTTCACCAAATAACGCTGTTCTTTTTGAACCATTATACCTGCTCAGGTTGACGAAGATGACGGGTTAGCGGTAAAAATAGTTCGTTTAATTAAACAAAACGAACCTCTTGGTGCTACCATCAAACGAGTTGAAATTCGTAACTGTGGCTACACTGGATACGCTGCTGTTAAAACGCCTGGCTATACACCTCCGTCCGACAGTTTAAACAACAGCATGGTTATTATTGCTCGAGTAATGAAAGGTGGGGTCGCTGACCGCTCAGGATGTGTTCATGTTGGTGATCGTGTTATTGAGGTGAGTTACTAATAGTTTTTGCGAATAGTGAAGGTAAATGAGAGAAGTGTTGTATTGAGAAAGACGACTTTGGTTCCTCACCGCGCACGTAAAACATACATATATAACCAGTTGCCAAAAAATACCAGAGCCGGATATTGGTTCAACCGGAATTGCAATTTAATCATCTATGTGTTGTAACTATTCAGTTTTTGGAGTTGTTTGTTTAAACTCAATGATTACGTGTTTGAACGTGTGATTTAGCTTTAACTGTGCGATGCCTGCGCAGTACAGCATTTTTGGACAGAAGCATGGTTATCTTTTGTGGAATGTTTGCACGAGTTCGATTAACGCTTAATGATAATTAATTAAGTATTTTTAATGCGACTAGAAATATAAACAGGGATAGTTATCGCGTCAACACTATATATGTATCCGATGTTGCGTGTATTTTGTTTTCTCAATTTGTTATCATCGACATTTAGTGCGTTTAAGGTTAATGGCAAATCTGTTGATGGATTACAACCAACTGATATAGTGAAATTGTTGTCGTCCGATAGTAGCTGTGTCATTCTCAAGCTTGTTGCTGCTCCGCGCAGTATCCTTTCTCAGATTTCGATTAACTCTTTTCCATCTAACGGTTAGCATCTTTTTTTCACGTTAACTTTCGCATGTTAGTTCTACAATGTTGTTATGATTGGAAGAGCGCATTATTCTTTAATACTGCACTTCTCTTGATATTGTCTTTTTCACATGATTAGTTGCGCTTTTATAATTCTTAAGCACTATGTCCGATACTTGTTTGTTTGAGGTAACATCGAGAATTGCAAATCTCCATTGACTGACGACTTAAAAATTCAGTATGTTCGCGCATTGTTCGATTATGATCCAACACGAGATGATATTACACCGTGTCCAGAAGCAAGCCTTGCGTTCTGTAAAGGTGATATTCTGGCGCTAGTGAGTACCGAAGATCGGCATTGGTGGCAGGTGAAGACTAAGTTTTTAACAGCAGATGATTGCGTATTTGTGAGTGTCATAAATCAATACATTATTGGCATTGGAAAACGTGAAACACAACATGTCACGGGATCGTTATTTTTTCAATTCCAATGTGGGCATGAGTTCCAGTGAACCCCGATTATACTATTCGCAGGGTGCAGCCGGAATAATTTTTTTATCAAAAGTTTTGAATGTGTTTTCGTTCTTCTGTGTCATTCTAGCATAATGAAATGTTGCAAATGCGTACTGAGACACAGACGAAACCGCACATCCCTGACCGGAATACAATTTATTAGAACCGGAATTTGAAAAATTGCCGGAACTGGAAGGTTAAAATGCATGCCTTCGAAAAACTTGTTTTAATTTTTTTGCTATATTATTGGTGAAATAACTTTAACCGAAGATAGGTTATTTACTTAATCTACAGTGATTTAGATTTTCATTATCCACCGAAGCTAAATCTACCTTCGATGGTTTATTTTCTATACTAAACTGATGAAATCTGTTTTATTTTTACCGTCTTTTTTACTAAAATGCTCGATATACAACGACCAAAATTTAGTTCAGGTGTTTTGGATTACGGTAAAAAATTTCCTGGAACGGAAAGGTGAATAAATGCCGGAACCGGAAGGTGAATAAATGCCGTAACCGGAATTCCGGTTGCACTCTGATTTCGTTATACGTTCTGGTTGGGAAGTTTGAGCTTTTGATTTATAGTTTGGTTTGCACTTTTTAGATCGCGTTGAACAGTTTAGGTCATTGTTCACAGGATTACGGGTAGAATTTATTGTTAAACATGGTTGAGGTTGTATCAAAATTATCTTTTAAGGCACGCCTTCAGTCAGATTCATCCAATCATGTTGGGTTGATTCCGTCGAAAGAACTTCAGGAAATGAAAATTCATTCGTTGAAATCACCATTGGGTCGCATGCAGCATAATCCTGTTCATGGTCACAGTGTGCTGTCGCCGAATGGTAAAAACAATCTAACACCTTCCCGTAATGAGTTTTTTGAACACAATCGGACATTCAGTAGCGGCAGTCACAGAATTTCAGGTCCTAGCAAACCAAGCGGTAGTATCCCAGGCTCTCCGTTAATTGGTGCTTGCAATACTGGAGCGGTAGCTAGTAATGCAACATCACAAAGTTCTCTAGTTACAACGAACCGTGCACGCTCTATGGGCCATTTTGGCATTTCTGGTTCGAGTACCCTTGGCTCACCTGAAGGTTTAACTTTAGGTAGTAATCAGGTACTGCAAGTTGTAAACATTCAGAACGGGCATGATGATAACAAATTAGGTTCATCGACTGCGGATACGTGTGGCGTAAACGTGTTACAGCCGTCGTCCAGTGTTCGTAACTCGTCACGTCATAATATCGTGATGTACGATGCTAAACTGTGTCATGAATTCGATGCCGCTGAATTGCGAACGTATGAAGAAATAGAATTGTTGTATCCAATGACAATTCATGGGGGTCGACGGCCATCTGCCTCATCAACGATGACCTGCCGTCCAATTGTGCTCATTGGTCCACCGGGTGTAGGCCGAAACGAACTGAAACGGCGATTGCTACTTTCGAATCCAGATAAATTTGAATCGCCTGTACCGCATACAACGCGCAAAAAAAGAACGGCGGAAGATGAAGGAATTGAGTATCATTTTGTGACTAGGACTCAAATGGAACGCTGGATACAAGCTGGTCGCATGTTGGAATATGGCGTGTATAAGTCGAATTTGTATGGAACTACGATGGACTCGGTTGAAGTAGGTTTATTAGTTGTTTTAATTGCCGTTTTGTAAGGTTGAAATGGTAGTCATTTGCTAATATTATGCGAAAACGTTATGGGTTTTTAGTTAAAAGTGTACCTCGGTAGATTTGCGAAGTATGTAAAGTGAAAAGCGTAACATACACGTTAAGGCATAGAAGTATGTTAAAATAATATAAGTATGCCCAAATATTATGTTCCCCGTTTCATTCTCCTTGCCCGTAGATTTGCGAAGTATGTAAAGTGAAAAGCGTAACATACACGTTAAGGCATAGAAGTATGTTAAAATAATATAAGTATGCCCAAATATTATGTTCCCCGTTTCATTCACCTTGCCCATTGGTTATAAAAGTTTGTTTGATGAACTGGCTGACTCCCTACAATGATAACATAGCTGCATATCCACCCAAAAATTTGTACCCGATCGTGAAATTGCTTTATTTTTTGTAAATAAATTGTTAAAATATAGGAAATAATGGCCAAGGGTCGCTACTGCGTCGTCAATCCGCACCCGCAAGCGTTACGAATGTTACGCACGCAAGCGCACAAGCCATATATTGTTTTCATCAAACCACCACCGTTTCCGGCACTAAAAGCAACACGTAGCGCCGCTCATGCACGCTCCACTTCAACGCCTACAAATGCTGCGTATTCTCATGGTTTTTCTGATGAAGAATTGGTGCTCATGATGGAAAGTGCTACTCGTCTTGAAGAAGTTTACGGACATTGGTTCGACGCAGTTGTGGTGAACGAAGATATTGAAATTGCGTTTCGACAGCTCGCCGATTTAGTACGTTCGCTGGAGACAGAGCCGCAGTGGGTTCCGGTGTCGTGGATACGGTAATTTTCGCCGCAAACTTCGTAGGCTAACATGTTTAGAAGAGAAGGGATTTGAAACTGTTTAGCGTGCAGGAATAGAAAATGTGGGGCTAGCTACATGATAGAGAAATATCTGAAATGTCGGTAGAAGTATTAATTAGATAGAGATTAGTGTATGAGTATCTGGATTTTCTTTCGGCTGTCTGATGTTTAGCCCCATGAACTTTAACTTATTTGCAGCTTTAAATACGGACGTTTAAAGAGAGGTGTAGAGTGGCGCTATACTCGCCAGGCGTCATGTTCAATAATTAATTTTGTCAAGACTTTACTTCCATGATCTCAATTGTTTTATATTGTGTCTCGTGAATTTATATGTGCGTAAAGTTCAATATTTTGCTCAGTGTCTCTTGCTGGATATAATATTTGTGTTGTAGCGTCATAATTTTATGTACCAAATACGTTAATAACTTTAAGTTCACATCAAGCCTTTGTGCCTGCAAACAATTAAAATTAAAAATTTGAATTTTATCCAGACTTTGCATTCATGATCTCAGTTGTTTTATATTGTGTGTCGAGAATTTATGTGCGATAAAGTTCAATATTCGGCTGTTTCTCTTGTTTGATATTATATTTGTGTTGTACTACTATAATTTCATGTACTAAAAATACGTAAATAACTTTAAGCTCACATGAAGTCTGTGCCAATGCCAATACTCCACCCAAAGAGTATGTTTACTTGATAGCGAAAGGAATCAGCTGTACCATTCCTTGTGATACTTTTATTGCATTGTAAATTTGGTTGGGTAACGAATGAGGTGTAAGTGGGTGTACTTTTTAGACGCCTACATTAACAGTATTTACTGCTCAGGTTAGCCAGGACAGCTTGCTAGTAACAGCGCTAGTTTAAAGCCAACTGAATGGTGCGATGCAAAACAGGTTGGGAAAAACAGTATTTGGCAGATTATTTAAAACACACAAAAAAGCAAAACTGCGTTTCACCACACATGCAAAAAAGTTACATATACAGTAACTAACATGTTTCAGAAAAATAATGTACTTAGGAGTTTGATTCTACATAGGTTTCTATTGCATCCGCCTTATAGTACTGATTTATTCGTTATTTTTATAGTCATGCCCGTTGCATTTGTATATGCTCTAGTCCTTCTTGTAACATGCTTTCGCACTGTAGTTGTATTCATGTTCTTGTGTAATGTACATAATTAATTATGTTTATTGTTTGACCTGGATGATGTTTTCTTTGATCACTGAGGAAAATCAAAATGTCATTTGTATTTCTTTTAATAAAGAAAATTGTTTATCGGTCACAGCCAGGAGTGGTTGAGCACTCAACAAAAGTAAGCAACCTACCCAAATTTGTGTGGCATCGTTTGTACAGCTGAACGTTGACTTTGCGCACGTATCACAACACTAATTGGATTTGTTGGATTAAAACACGTGTAACTATAAGCGTTAGGAGCCATATAAAGATCAGGGGAGGAACATTTTTCTTTGGGACTGCAGTAGAGTAACCTTAAGCTGTAGACTAATTTTTTGCTTGGCTTAGGCTTAGGAATATGCTCATTCTTAGGCTTAGGCTTAGGAATTTCCTTACTGTTCCGCCCCTGTTCTTGACATTGGTCAATATTAGAATATGAAAAAGTGCCGTTTACATTCCGTGGTTATCGTTTGAGTGCAGTTGCGTTATCTTGTTGAAGACGAAGTATAAATCACTTTTTGCAATTGTTACAAATGTGCGTTTGATAAGAATATTGCTCTAATGGTAACATGCAACCAAAAGAAAGCTATGATCTTTGTGTCACAAAGGCCCCGCATCTGAGCTGACTTTATCTCTTGACCAATAAAAAATAATCAAAAATAAATTACTGTGTTGTGCTTTATTGGACAAAGCTGATAATCATATTTTGCCGTAGTTCACTGTCTCAATTACCAAACGTCAGCATTTTTACTAAACATAATTTTGGATTAAATTTATTCAAAAGTGGTCTTTAACACTCTTATGTTCCCATAGGTCAATGAAACTTGTCGGAACCGGAGGTGAGGCGAAATTAGGTAGTAAAACTGATGGTTAGTCATTTAATTTTAGCCAATATCTGTAATATGTTGTTAAGTTGTTTGGTTTTTACGCTAAATTTCTGCGAAATTTCGGAAATTCTTTCCTGAAAATGGTGACAAAAGTAAAACGAAACGCGCTAAACAGATAAATTATGCAACATTATTCAAAATTTTGCTACCGAAATTGCCGGAACCTCAGGCAAAAATTCTGCAGGAGCCGGAAGCCGATTTTCTGCCGGAGCCGGACTTCCTGATCTGTAACGAAAAGTTGCGAGATAGATGCAGAATTTCCGTTCTCTATAACGGAAACGGACAGTGATTTGCACCGAAAACAGATATCTGGTTCCACCCTGCAGGGTACTACCGGAGGTCTGCCTCCGGCTCCGGTACAATTTTTGCCGGAGGTTCCGGCAATTTCGGTAGTACAATTTTTGCATCATTTTGCAAAATTTATCTGTTTAGCGCGTTTGGTTTCACTTTTGTTACAATTTTCAGGAAAGATAATTTCGCCTCACACCTCCGGCAAGTTTCGCTGTTTTCACCTCCGGTTGCACTGTGCCACCCTGATAATGGCCAGTGTTGAGTCTAAAATCGAATACTTTTCTTGTAGTCGTGCGAGAAAACGGGACGGTCATAAAAGTATTGTACCAGAGTTTCAATAGCGGTCTAAGGCAAGGTAGAAGCAGAGGTCTGTTTCTTGCTCCGGGACAAAATCTACTTGCGCTTAACGCAATTTTGCTGGAGCTTCCGGGAAAGATGTACGCCTTTGAGTTTGTTGGGCCCATGTATAGCTCAGGGGCTTCCGGTTTTCCAAGGTGGAAAACTTATGACCAGGAGTGCAGTGCTGCTACTCCTGTTCCTGTATGACGGTTAGGAACTACGCGGGTTTGATAGGAAAAATCAAAAGCATAAGTTTGGGTGGGAAAACTGAAAAAGTGGAAAATTCATAAGCCTGGTTATTCCCTGGTTCGGTTGGAAAAATGTGTAGTGTCACCAGAAACCGGGACGGCCGTAGAAGTACATAGGCCGAAAACATGAAAAGTGGAAAATTAAACGCTTAGATTATCCCTGGGTTGGTAGAAAAAATCTGCGACCATATATTATGTTTGAAAAATGGGGAAAGTGGGAAATTTAAAAAGTACAGGTTTTCCAGGGAAAAGTCTGTGAGTAGATTTTGTTTCTGCCATGTCTTTAGAAACATTTTCGAAAATTTTCAGTTATAGTATGTATAATGCTGCACAGAAACTCGCTTAGGATTTCGATGTTAGTTGTGATGACAGTTTGGAAACTGCCGAGATCAAAAAAGTTTAAAACCTGCAATATTTTGACATTTAGCAGATGTAAAATTAGCCAATTCCGCGTCATTCTTATTACACGTACATATAGTTTATTTGACCCCGCGGTGTTTCTGCCTCTGGTTGCACCCTTTCCGCTTGTACTTCCCACAAATCTTCCAAGACTGAAATGGCAAAATTTTGACGAAAAAAATGTGATATTTTAAAAAATATACCTGAAAAATTTTTTAGTTACACTTTTATAATAACAAGTTAAACATTAATTTAATTGCCTGATTTAGCATCACCTCGAGTTCCGGCAAATTTCGTTGACCTGTTACGGTATTTTCCACCTCCGGTTCCGGTTGCACTCTGGTCGACCAATGTATCGCACAGGGGCCTCCCATTTTCCATGGTGAAAAACTTATGACTAGGAGTGCAGCGTAGCCACTTCTGCATAACGGCTAGGAATTCCGCTGGTATGGTAGAAAAATCACAAGCATAATTTTGGCTGGGAAAACTGGTAAAGTGGAAAATTCAGACGCTTCAATATTCCCTAGTTCGGTGGGGAAAATTAGAGGTTTAGGCGAATTTCGAAAACCAGGAAGTTAAACGTATATAGATTTTCTTAGGTCTGGTAGGGTAGGAATGGTTTGGTTGCTGTCTCAAAATTGGGATGTGGTCCGGTTTGAACAAGATAAAGTGAAAAACTCAAGCGTTGGTATACGGTTCCGTTGGCTTTATAGGGAAAGTGGGAGGTGTAGGCAAGTTTCGGAAAACGACATCCGGATATGTGTTTCATTTCGGATACATATCCGATGCCCATATATACCCAATAGTTAAATAGGGACAAAACGGGTCCCAAACCGCCCCGTTTACGCGCCAATTATTTGACCATAAACTCCCAGACGTCTGATTGCGAAAAACTTGGTACCATTCCAATCAGCTCCGCCAGCTGCGTCGAATGGTATAAAATTGCTCTAAGTTTTTAGTACTTTACGGATCCCAAAGGGTGCTTGGGACCTTAAAAATCGAATTTTTTAAAAATAGAAGTCCAAAATATGCAAAAATTTCAAAAATCCAATCATTTTTGAGCAAACGCCTAACCGAAAAGACCCGCTTTAAGTGCGTACTAGAATTTATGTGCTATACAACATTTGGTTTTACTTTCGGCTTCAACATATTTTTATGACATCCGATTTCACGTCTTTCAATTCGTTTCAAAGACAGAAATTGTGGGACATGAAAACACTGACTTTACTTTGGCTATGGCCACATAGCTTTAATTTAAAGCGCCCTACATACGAAAACGACACTTTAATATTAATACATATAACTAGTGAACAATGTCAAACCATTACGAAGACAATCGAAAAACATTCGCTAATACAATTATATCACTAAGCTTGGCGTTTCGCACAGACCATTCCGTTCGCAGATATGTACAGCATACGTGTTTACCACATTATAATACTTCAAAACAAAGCTGTATTGCCTAACACATTAATGAACGCACATTGATAAAGCAATCGGCTAAGCAGTTTAAAACGCTGAAAAAAAAATTAATCCGGACCCCACTGCATATGCACAATATGGTCTTGCTTTATGACCGAAGTTTTCGTTTAAATATCAATTCAATTGAATTTATTTCTTTTCAGTGCATGTGCACAGCACAATAACGCGCGAATGGGTATGGCTACTGTCGACATTGTTTTATAATTGAACAAACACATGATATCACTGAAACCATTTAAGCCTAAGCGTAAGAATGAGCATATTCCTAAGCCTAAGTCAATCAAATAAATAGTAACTCAACAAGTAACATAAGCCAAACGAATTAATTGCTTTACTACATACAAAACACAAATATGTCATTCTGCTTAGCCTGTTTGACCGCATAAAAATTTGAGGTCAATATTATAATTAAAAATCTGGAAACTTTTCTGTTTGCATAGGGGCTGAAACAAACTGGGAATTTTAACTAGGTTAAGGGGTCGGAGCGTGGGAGCTCGGAGCTCGTATGTTAGGTAGAGGATCCCTTCACCCACAAGGGAAACCCCAGACAACTGTCACCCATTTCAAAAGTCCGAAGTCTTCGACTTTTTCATCTGTCTCCGTTTTGAACTTTCTGATTCTCTAATATGTCACCAGTCTATTCTAATTATTTCCAACTGTGCACTAATTTGAGCTGTCCTATGACACATCAATGCAAAAATAAACACAAATACAAAAGTATACTCCGCCATGCATCAGACATTTTATACAAAATTAAAGCAAATTATTAAGCCAAACTGTTCACGGTCAATTTGTGTTATGTTCATTTGAAATGGAATGTTCCAAAATTGACATGTCTTCAATCACAATTGGTGGTGATATTAATGGAGCTTGTTCACAACTGATTTCTTGTGACACTCCTACGGGTGCATTTTCGGAATCACGTCTATTAGAAGCATTGGTCGTTTCACTGAGCTGATAAGTACCACATAAACCCGAGACTAATGCACCCCGGCATCTGTCAGTTGGCGAATCGGAAAGCTTGTTGATATCCTTTAATTCACCTGAAACTTCTCTGTCGGAAATCGAATTCCAGGTTTGTACATCCTGGGCCCCAGTTCTAAATCCGACATTTTCAATCAACAAACCAGACTCACTTGAACATAATAAACTAGCTGCCTTGGACGGATCATCGGCCAACCCGTTCAATATCCCCGACTCGATGCCTTGACTATACGAAGCTGGTTGGCCGCCAATGCTGCTTAACTCTGCATGACTTTCTTCTTCTAGATCGATACAATTCTGTAGACCAGCGCAATAGTGCAACATCAACACAGCAAGAGCCTTAAAACAGAGGCAAATCCCAGCGAGTGAAGCTAGTGTAAACCAGTAACAATTTTGGAAGTGAAATTACCGAGAATACAAGATTACTTTAAAATTAGCGGATCCAATCTTTTTTAAATTGATTACAGTAATGCGCTAAAATACTGCCATCATCAAATTTAAACATTCAACTTTCTACTTGCTGCGTTAAAGACTGCTTAACTTATCAAAAACCGTATATGCCTAATATAAACTCACTTCAGTTTTATCGTCCACACCGCGTAATTTCTGTTTTGCTTCTACAAGATGGGAGTCGTTGTCGCCGGACACCGGGGTATTAGATGAATGTTGTCTAATTTGAGCCAGTAGGCCCACGCGTGACTTGGCACAGTCGTTCATTTCTTTTTGAATTTTATCAATCTAAATATAGTCATGAAAACGGTGTTAGAGTGCAAATTGCATGATGCATAAGATTTGTAATTTTTCAAAAATACACGCACTCGCTGCTAAAAAAGTGCATTGCCACGCAAGTGATTTCCAAATTATATTACTTAGCGCTATAGCACAGTATAAAACAATGTTAGATACAGTTTGGCAGAAATGTAGTTACCGTTTTGTGTACGTTAATAGAAGGATGATAAAAGGTTGCCTACTCATAATAAGTTTAATAGGGTTGGTTAAAAATTTCAGCATTTTACGCATATAAAGAAATACCAAATTTAAAAAGATATATATGCTAAAGCTCGCTTTAATATTACGGTTTAAAAACGGTTAAACCAAACCTCTTCGTTAATCCGTCGTTTCCGTTGCTCCAAAGGCAAGTCCACGAGCAATGACTTGCCCAAATCTTTCGCTGAACTAATAATTCGTTCATTATACGCTCCACTACTTGAGCTACCTTCGAATAAAATCGACGGCAGGCTATGCTCTTGTTCGACTTCTTCTTGCTGTTGTAGTTGGGTATTCGACAAGTCGGTAGCACCAGTTGATATGCTTCTGTTGCTAGACTTTCCATGATGGCTTGCTAACACGCCGTGAATCATCTGAATATCAACCAAAAGTAACACAAATGTTCAAATAAAAAAGATTGCCTCAGCAAGCCGGCCAATTACTCTCAATATTGGAAGCAATAGCTGATTTTCTGAAACCCTACTTAAGTACACCTTAGTGTTTTTAAGTACGCGCTAAGTAATTAACCATTTCGTCGTTTTTAAAAGCTTACTTAAGTTAAGTAAACACCTAAGTCACTGACTAATGTTGATATAATACAGATTAACAGTTCAAGCATACTAACTTTTGTCATGTTTTTGTTTCAAAATTTAAGTATTGAGTCTTTTCGGTTATCCTCACCGAGCCGAAGTTTACCCAAAAATTGTCGGATGGTTAGCGAGTTGTGGTCAAAGAACTGATTTGGCGCAATGTCAACAATTTTGGACGGTTCTAAATCAATTATTCGACCATAACTCTTTAGCCAGACATCTGGTTGCAGAAAATTTAACACCGTTCAACTCATCTCACCAGCTGCGTCGAATGGTGTATAGTTTGTCTAATTTTTCGACAAAAAACTTTTTTGGGCCCCAAGAGAGACCTTGGGGCCTTAAAAATCAAATTTTTCAAAAACTCCAATGTGGGTGTGAAATGATTAGTGCAGATCATGAGAAATTCAAATACGCAAAAAATTTTAAAACCCGAACATTTTTGCACAAACTCTTACTCGGGGTGGATAACAAGTAAATACTTAAATAAGATTTCAGAAACCCAGCCATTACTCATAACATTAATTTTGAACAACAAGGGAAGAACAACATAGCAACAACTTTTAGTTTGTCAATCAATGAAAACATCAGTAAACAACTACCTGTTTCCAGACAATTATATTCCGTTTTATAGAAAGCTAATTTCAAAACTGCTCAACTATTGGCAAAAGCATAACACGGGAACGCACCCTCACACTACCGTTCACATCTCAGGTCTTGGGGGCGCACTCGATGAAAGCCCGCACCCAAAGTCGATTTGCAAATGCCTAGACACACATGTATGCCGTATGCGTCTCTTCGTAAAACTGCATTTTATGTCCGATACACAACATCCACTATATTGATGACGAAACGTGTTTGCAAATGCTTCACACTCCACGTAATTAATATCGAGTCCCTATATGAATGAAAATGTCTGCAGTTACTTAGAACATTGTGGTTTACATAGTACCTCAAAATCTGACTCTACTTTCAAATCTGTATTCGTTTCACTTGTTTCTGCACCACCACGGCGGCGTCTTCTAAAACAGCAAATTCTATTTGTCACTTTATTGAAGTGTTTTCTACGTCTAGGTGTGCTGACTGCTTCGAAACGATTATAACTTATAAAAAAGTACGAATCTTCTATAGCAGCAATAACTATTTTCACAAAGAACCAGGTTAGCATATATTTGTTAATTTTAAATCTTTTATGTTCAGGATACTTTAATTGTATTTAGTGCTGTTCTTGGACTTTTAGTTCTATTAAAACTCTCAAATTTCGGTGTAAAACCACGCTGACTGGGGGGTCCTGGGGGCCAGGCTTAAAATTTTGCAAGCCGACTTGAAGATTACTCATCGCTCAACATGACTAAAATTCCCCGCAAACGCTAATAACAATAATTTTAACTAATATTACTGACAACTTTACAGAAGTTGAAAGAAGCACAATTATATAAAATATAGATAATCTATAATTGAAACTGTGATTAACATATATTTTATATATTAGTCACAGCTTCAGTTCATCATAAGGCTCAGGCGGGTTGAACTTGTTGCTGCAAGGTACTTTCGAATGCTGTATGCCCTGAAACGGTCTTTATATAATTGTGCTTTTTTCAATTCATTATTGAATTGTACTAGTTACTAGCGGTATTTGTAACGCTATTAAAAATTATGAGTACTCAGCGTAATATAAAATCACATTTTGCCGAATGTCCGCCTCAAAAAAGTCCAGGTCTTTATTACGTATGTTCGAACTTAAACTGAAAGGAATATGTCTCAAAGATTTACCGACAACCAACGCATTGGCTAAACTTACACGTGACGACATTATTTTCGTGTTTGAAGCCTGAATAATTTACCTAAACTCGTTGATTTTATTAGCCATGCCACTATAAAACCGACGGCGGCCTTCGACGTTATCTTCCGGTGCGAAGTTGCTCGAAAATTCTTCAATCGCTTCTGTTGGAGCAACCACGTCATCACCAGCAGGTACATTCGTGTTTTCACTTGCCACGTTATCATCACTACCACTGCTTTCCATTAACTTTGTCTCGTCAGTGGTCATAGTTGCGGACCTTGAATGAAAAATTGGAGTATAACATGGACGGATCTAAAATTTTCCTGCTTCATATAAACAATATTATTATGTATTTGGTATAACCACATCAGGGTTTTTTCCAAATGTACGACGTGTGCAAACATGTGTGCATTTTCAAACTGAACTGCGCATTTAGGAATTCACTTGTGCATTTTTTGTTTTTATATGACGACTTTGAATGACTGGTTTATAGTTCTTAGGTCACAACACACATACAAAATGTTAGGTACTTAAATAAAAATACGTATTTGATTTCACACAATGAACAGACTGAATATATAAGTATATACGTATGTAGACATCGGCACTGAAAAAATTGTCAATAGTTTTTACTCTTGATAGTGAGTTGGAACCTTTTCTATAGTTATTTGGAATATTTATTTCCTGATAACTGATTTTCGGCTTCAGCTTAAGTTACTCTGCATTTCGACGTGCATTTTCAAAAATATGTGCACATTTTCAAGCAAAGGTGTGCAAATGCACCGTAAAATGCACAAAAGAAAAACTCTCAACCACATAAGGATACCCACTCTAAAATTTTTGTCCTTATGTTTTAAAAATTTTACCATGTGGTAATACAATAACACCCACATTCGTAATGTTATAGCACGTGCACCATCTTTTGCAAAAATCTAGCTGCGCTCACGACTATAAGCGGATTTCTTGTTCTTACCCTAAACAAGCAATGCGTCCACCCGCATCGACACACTTTTTGTGTACAATCAGTAAACAACGTGCACACTGCATTGCTGACTTTAGCCAAATTTTACGTTGACAAGCTTGGCAAATTTGGCCACCATGCAGGCTTACAGTAGTCCAATCATGACTGTGCACTCTGTAACAAGTAACTAAAAGAAATAACACATCATTATATCAGCAGCTGCTTATTTTAATCAAATATGCAAACAAATTGCGGAACACTGTAGTATTCGTATATCAAGAAACTTCGGTCATGTTAAAGTCATAAATTGGTTTTACATTTAATTAAACACATCTGCAATTTGTTTTAGTTTGCAATCGTTGCCATGCATATCCAAATGTAAAACACACCTTCTAATATGCTAGGTAAAGCACCTAATGTTCACTAGCCAGCTCACATGCAGCTTAATACCGTTGCAAACACCACAGAACCCAGTAATACAACCATAAAACCTGGATTTCAAACTTTTCCAACCTTCCATCCCCATTATCAGCCGACATCGTTTCCGACAATGTCACAGCATCAACTGCAATTTCTTCAAAATCGTCTTGTTTGCCAGTACCACTTGTAATTTTTTCTGAGTCGGCGCCAACTGTCACTTTGTTTCCGTTGTGATCGAGCAAGCTTGTCATTGGCTTCGGTTCAAATCCGTGTGGACACCAACGAAATCCAAGCTCAATCACGCCATAACATAAACGAGCATCAAATCCGGCATGGTTCGCCATATGTTGAAACTCCCTAAAATAGGATTGAATCCCGTTCTTACGATGTACAAGCTTTCCAAAAGAGTTAAGACATAACAAGGCAGTTTGCCATTTAACATAAACGCATGAGATATCAAATAAATTTAAAACTGAAGTAACTGGTAAACACTTGCTTACTTTGGAATAACAGGAGCTGCTGGCGGCTTCAATGAAAATACCTGTTCATGATAGTTTGATAATGTTACAGAACAGTCGTCTAGAACTTCAGGAACAAAAATCGTAGCCTAAAATTGCAAAAACCTTCTAAAGCAGCGAAGTTTAAAGAAACGTGACAGTACGAGAATATGCCTGTTTTCACTAAAAATAACGAACAATAAAATAGATTTAACAACGGCAATTAAACCGTTAAAATGATATTTTACAGACATGCAAATAAAATTTAACAGCAGTTTGCAGAAAAGCAAGCTATCGTTAAGCACAAAGACTACAAAAATACGACAACCAAAAATTACTTATTGACTCACTCAAATAATTGGAAGGGCAAAAATTATATTATCATTTTTGGCCACTAAAAAAGTTTAATGTTATCAAACATCAGTATCTTCTCACATAAGCAATCAGGTTAGCTGTTGAAGTATCGTTTGTCTTCGGCATGCCACCATTATCTGCGCTTTTTGAGGCTTCGGGTGTCAAGTTAGGTTCTGATTTTTTGGACTGCATTGAATTTCGCGACCAAAGCGATATGTTCAAATACCGCGATGACGGTGTAAGACAAAATACGTGTTCCTCGTTGTAATTTAGCGTCTAAAATTTAACAACGAAAACACACTACTTGATCCCCCAACAACATCAATCTTTTTCTAAGAAACAAACCATGGGACCTAATCTTATTACTCGTTGACGATTCATTGTACAACTCCTACATTAGTATTTCAAGTGATAATTTTGTGTGTTAGAACATTAATTATATTCCAAAAACAATTCCTAATCTGTTAAATTTACACAGTATATAATCGATTCAACGTACTGCGTCTCAAAGTGTCCGCATTTACGTTGCGTAGGTGTTTAGCAAATTTTGCAGTGAATTTATTTACTTTGAAGTTTAGATTATAAAACTACCCCCTTTAGTCATAAATCAATACAGGCCCGTAACGACCGCAATGCTGTAGCCCTCTTTTCATTCCAGAATACGTACCAAAGCATTGCAATGTATTGTAATAGTGTAGAAGACACTCTTTTTGACTCACCGATGCTACGTTCAAAGCATGCGTTTTGATTTCAACTATCTCGTCACAGTCAACTTTAGAATCTTTATCGGCGTCCTTGCAATGCTGTGAATCATTTTGGTGTTGAGAATCAGTTATTGCAGCGTCTAAACAACCCGAAATTGAACGCTTCAAATTGGAATCTCCAGTACTGACCATAGTTGCTACTAGTTGATTTCCATGATTCGCTGAACGACTTCTAAACCGTGATGGACGTAGACCGACAGTACTGTGATATATCTAAAAATAAAAAATCTTTTACGCTATTAATAATATTAGTCACTGCGGCGAACGTGAGACTGAACTCAATCTATGTCTTGAAATAACTTTGCGTTCACCCCCAAATAATCTGGAACTTTCGGAACAACGGTCGTGTCTTCACAAAGCAACATAAATCAAATGTACACGGACTGAGAAACATTACGATAAGTTGTAACTTCCAAGTATAACGAATTCTGTATTACTTATTGTCAAAAACTTTAGTCTTACTGTTCTATTTCTGACAACTGACTAATTAATATTACATTTTACAATGTCAAATCTACTCATGAAGATCCAAAAGGTCGTTTTCAAAACATCAAGTGACACAAAAATCTTACATCTGCATCTATGTAACAACCAGTTTTGGCAGACAGAGATGTTTTTGAGTTTGAAGCACCTAAAACTCCGCTTGAACCACCATGTTTCATTTCACCTGAAAATGAAAGTTAATAAAAACCGGAATTAGGTCAGCCATACAAATGTATAATTCAATTCCACAAAACGCATAGCAACAGACTACTGTGCATTCCATATTCAGCCAGAACCAACGACTAACTATTTGGCATCCAGCTCCATCATTTTGACAAAATTCGTCCTTTTTCTAAAACCTAGTGCTCAATTTTTAATTTTTGACAACACACAAGACATACTACTTATATTTAAAACTTGTAACACGGAGATTACTCGCTTAAAACAAATAAGATTGCCTTGGGCTCTATTAATATTTTGATTACATACTCATTACTCACATATATCATACATTACAAACAATGATTTAACGCGTTTTACCTGTGGGATCAGTCCTGATATAATAGTGGCGTTTGTCCAACAACTGTCTTACACGTCTATTGCTGCCAAAACGCTGCGCTACTGCTGTTGCGCGAGCTTTCAATCTTTGTCGCCGGCTAACATGATCACCAACATCAACTTCAGATTCCGTAGCTAGCGAATTAGTATCTTCGTCAACATAGGTCAAAAAATTGTCTAAACAGAAATTTGCGAAATAATGCAAGAAGTTGTTCAGCAAAAGCTTGGCAGAAAGGACGGATCGGCCCATGTTAATTATATTGACCTGCGCCATTGCAAACAGAGAGCCTGAGAGACTGTGAGGCAGAGGCTTACGATTAGGTTCTTGTTTAGGCTTACGCTTAGGCTTAGCGTATAAGTCCAGATAAGTTTCCCGAGATGAAACGCGACTATATTAGAAGTTTATAAAAACTCCTATGAATTTTGGGACGTACTCCCAATTCGACGTACCTTCCACAATAAATTCGAAATATGAGAAACGAAGTATAATAGAATTAAATTTACTTTCTGAATGGTCATCAGCTAAATCACAGCATGAACCATGGGGCAGTCTTGTTTGAGGATCGTTGGTTACCAAAATATGTTCGTCTGCTCCAGCTTGTTCGTTCTTT
The DNA here is from genome assembly GCA_030248215.1 of Enoplolaimus lenunculus. Classification (NCBI taxonomy): domain Eukaryota; kingdom Metazoa; phylum Nematoda; class Enoplea; order Enoplida; family Thoracostomopsidae; genus Enoplolaimus; species Enoplolaimus lenunculus. Next base: position 27,557 of record JASANG010002763.1, on the reverse strand, counting down.
GGATCATTTATCTAAGACAATATATACTACCCTGTTTTAAAAACGATTTACAAAATTTCCGCAAAAACAAAAAGAAAAAACTGTATATCCCTTCTATTACTCGATTCTAATAATTTTTCGACGATATACTATTCTATTCATTCAACTTTGAAGTCAAATAACAAAACTAGTCATCACCCTCATTAAGAAACATTCATAAAATTCGAAATATTCGAAATTGGGACTTACCACCGAAAAGCCGGAAATCTGGGTATCAAGCACCGGAGTCAAATCACAATGTAGCTGACGTGGGTTAACCAAGTTACTAGTTACCAACGGTCCTTTTACTCCTAAATTATGACAAAACAGTTCGAGGTAGACGTGCATTAACCAAACGTTTACTAAAACTCTATGTTTTAGTTCTACACTGGTCACCATACATTGTAAAACTCCATACACAAGTTAGTTACATATTTATTTTAAAACATCAAAATGTAAAAATTAGCGAGTTCCACGTCTTAAGGTTAAGACATATAATATGCATATACGGGACCATTATATTATCGTTTGTCCAGTTTATCGAGTGAAAAGTTCAAGTACCCGTGAGTAAACTATATAACTTTTGCTCAACAATCTCAAGTTACATAGTTAAAAACACAAAACATCGAAATCTGCAAAAGCACAATATTTTGATAAATTAATAACGAGTAGTCGAAAAATTCAGCTCCTTACACGTTTACAGCTTGAATTTTTTCATATCTGACAGTACCCAGCTATTGATTGAGCATACTAAAAACCGGCTATGCCTACCTGTCACACATACATCATCACCACTTGAATCATCACTGTCGCCATCGTTACCAAACGTCGCACTGCATTCTGTATCGTTTCCAATGAACTGCTGATGCGTATCTCCGCGCTCCTGCCTTCTCGAATGACTAGTTATGTCACCAGTACCAGCTTCAGAATTCAAATTATTTCTTATATTCACGGGAAGATTATTATCGAATCGAACCAAACGCGTCAAATCAGACTCACTACACGAACGATTGCGATCTCGAGCACTGGGCGACATCGAAAGTTTTGGATGTCGACGAGTATTAGGGCCATATATCGCTTTGTCATCTGTATTGCAACATGTATTAGAAAACGCCTGTTTAACTTCATATCGCGTTGAGCTATTCACAGTAGTTGGTTGTTTACCATCGCCTTCAGTTGCGAAATCGATGTGAATAAAACCGTCATCTTTGAGTTCTGCCTTCCAGTCACGACTCTGAAATATTAACGCATTTCAGTCTTCCATATGTTATTTATACGGGCCTGCCCACTGAAACAGAGAGGAAAAGGGACGTAGCAATTGCTTAAGCTAGCCACACTCTATCCCCACGCATTTGGTCTGCTCTCGGTTGACACCTCTATTATTTTCACCGGGTGAACACCATGTAACGTCTATATAGACCATAAAACACTCTTATAACGGGCTTAAAATATAGAGTATAATGAGAATACACCATACGTTTAATTCAAGTTTTATGCAATTTATCCTGTAGCGAGGGTGCAACCGGAATTGCAATTTATCGGAACCGAGATTTAAAAAAATTACCGGAACCGGAAAGTGAAAAATGCATGCCACCGAAAAAGTCATTTTAATTTTCTTTTCTTGCTGTATTATTGGTGAACCTTAATTGAAGATAGGTATTGATTTACTCTGCTGTATACTATATTAATTAGATCTATTTCATTTTTGTGTCACTAATTGAACAAGTGACTTTTAAAAGGCTTCTTAAAGATTAGCAAAATTAAGGAACGACCAAAATTTTGTACTACGGGAATTTTTATTTCCGGCAAAAATTTACCAACGCCAGAAGGTGAAAATTACCAAAACCGGAATTCTGGCTGCACCCTGCCTGTAACTAATCACGAGCTCAATGTAAACTTTACTTGAACAAGCCTTTCTTCCACTTCCGCAGTTAAGTCAGCACGACGTTCTACAACAACTCCAATTTCACCGATAATTTTTGTAAGTAGTTTCATTGCCTATATCAAACAAATTTAAAAATGCTAAAAAACCACTGAATACAAGCTATTAACAAAATAGTTAATTATTTTTATATGAAAAAATTAACTGTTAAGTAACCACTGTTCCTCGCTGTTCTGTGGTTAATATTGGGCTAAATATATTTGAGGAGTAAGAATCAGTCAGTGTACTGACTTAGAGCTCTAATAAATGCTTACGTTTTTGGTAAAATAAACCAACTGCATCAGCGTAAAAAACTTGCACCTCAGCTATTCACTGGTCAACAACAGAAACATACCTGCTTTTCTGAAATAATAGGAATATTATTGACAGCGACAATAAGATCCCCTTGTCGAAATCCGGCTCTTGACCCAAGACTGTCCTGCTCTATTGGACCAATCGCAATTCGTTTTGCACCTTTTTCAGCCACGAATTCCTAAAATCAGCAACATGTATAAGCTATTCTCAAAAACTCAAAATTGTGTCAGGCACACTCAATTAACAACGGTGTTTTTCTTTCAAACAAGCACATACCTGTATGCATGTTTGGTCAACCAACCACACGATTCGTATAACCTTTACTCCATGCAAAATTTGTTTGAGAAAAGGGTTTCAAAAAAGTAACCACATACTACTTTGCCGAGCGAAATACATTTTTCGTTTAAATCATTAACTAAACAAAAAGTCATACTCGAGTAAAGCCAAATCCGAGCTCATCTTCATGAGATCGACGGTTGACAAGTAGCAAAAGCGATGTATAATCACAATACGTATCTCGACCGCGAGAAAATTGCTTTGTACCTAGAGCAAAATCCGCATAACCAAAACACTTTGAGTCCGCTATTGGTATGACGAAAACACAAGCGCAGAAATGTCTACTTCATAATCGTGCTGCTCTCGGTTTCATAATCGCGCTGCTCTCGGTACGTGCCAAGTCAGCTTCACACAAGCCACTAGGCTTTCTACCTGGTTACGAACCGGCGGGGTTGGAGGGCATTCTCCACTCCTTCGATATACCACAAATACCACGAAAACTCGTAGGCTTTAAGTCAACAGGAAATAGGGTTTTATTAATGACTGGTGTAACTTTTCCAAGTAAGTATGTTTAAGATGAAATGATCGTACTACGTGGGATTAATTGGTCGTATACGCAGTATTCTCTTCTTTTCTAGTGCTGGGTGGAATCCGCCATACAGCCAAGTCACCACTTTTGATCTGTTACTGAGATCACGCAAGACAACGAAAACAAATTCAAATATTACAGTATGTAGTTGGCTTAACATTTGTGTATAATATCCGTAATGCAAAATGGTTATTCGATATACGAAAAATACACATAATCAAACCTAAACTTATCACACAAAAAATCACATCATCATCCTTGCGCACCGCTGCTCGGTTAAGCTTTGATACTTTTATCACAGTCACTTCAAGTGCACCTTAAAAACGAAATGAAGTACCTACTTCAGTGTATTAATAACGATAGATAATAGAGTAAAGTGAGAAAACAGAAAAATGAAATGAAGTATTTACTTCGGTGTGTTAATAACGATCGCTAATAGAGTAAAGTGAGAAATCATATTCTGATCGCTTCTACACAGCCCTGTGTTTCGCACCAAAATAAAACTACCCTGCTGTTATTTATAAATAATAAAAATTTTAATATGACATAAGAAATATGTAAAAGTAAGTCAATCAGTTCCATGGCAGTTGACATAAATACAAATGATAGTTTCAATTTTTTAAAGTTTTTAAACAACATCGGAGCCGGATTTCCATTTTGCCGCAGCCATAAATCCGTTCGCAAGCAGTTATTTTACAGCAATTCTCACCTCGAAATAGTAGCTTTGTATGCAAGTTTTGATCAAGATTAGGTTTTAATTAAAATATGGTAATGCCTTTGTAAATATATTACGATTACAGTTACAAAAATAATCAAAACAAAATATAATTAGAACTTACCACACGCTTTCACGTGGCTAAAGTTCGATGGATTTGCGCTCGGTAGCAACAATGGATTTGCAAAAAACGGATGGTACCGCACTTTGTATTGTGGGAATACGTGGCGCTTCCGTAAAGCTCGTTTGAACTATAAAAATAGCTAACCACTAAAATAACGTTATTTAGCTAAGTTTCACGTAGTTTTAGCACGCTAAGTAAGATGTGCTTTTCTGCACCTTAAAATATAAGTTTTTACACTTTAAGCCTTCGCCAGGTGCGTATTTACATTATTATTCGTCGTAGAATCAATCTTCTGATTCATGTATTCAGCGAAAAAACTATGCATACTTAGTAAAACATGCCAAGTACAATACAAAACATCAGCTCAGCAGAACGTTGCCTGCCATTCCTATATGTACCTGCGTAACAATAAGCGGAACCAAATGCGACACCGGACGACCATGGAATGTAGAATCGATTTTAAAATCTAAGGTCGGCTCCTTGAATAAAAAGATCAAACCAACAATTTAAAATTTTTGTTTCGAACAAAGAAAAGTACTGAAAACGTAAGTAGTAAAACATCCAAGAGTGCACGGAAAATGTAAAATCTACAATAACCCATGTGATATAAATACCCATGGCTACGGAATGAAATCAGCACAGCTAACACCAAAGACCACGCCTGTAGCTCAACGACTGTGTTCAAGGATGTTTATAGGAACCACAATACAACGTATTAAAACACTATTCAACTTGTTGAGCGAAGCGAAACTAGGAGCGAAGCTCGGAGTTTCGCGAAGCGTTTTATGTTTTGTACTTGGGGGTCGAAAGGTGGACGTCCGTCTGTCCGTCCGAAAAGAATCTCAGGAACGGCTGAACCGATTTTAATAAACTTTTTTTGAAAGCTAATTATCCTGGGGTGTTAACCTCGCATTGGGGTTTAAAAATTTTAACTAATTATTACAGTTAGAAGCAATCTAATTTTAGTATTAAAGGGTTTTTGGGCGCGAGGAATCTGCGTAGACTGTTTACAAACCTCCAAAACCGATGATTGAGCAGTTAGCTAATAGATAATTTGCATATTAGCATAGGTTATAAGCCTAAATTAGGACTTTTTACAACATTTCACTAATTATTAAGGTTAAAAGCAATATAATTTCAGCACTAAAGGGTTTTAGGTGCATGGAATTTGAATAAATAGTTTACAAACATCCAAAACCGATAATTGAATAGTTAGCTAATAACTAATTTGCATATTAGCTTAATTGACAAGACAAAACTAGGACTTTTTAAATTATTTCAGTAATTATTAGGGTTCACTGAAGGTTTTTGGGTGCGAGGAATCTGAATAAATTGTTTACAAACCTGCAAAACCGATAATTCAATAGTTAGCTAATAGCTAATTTGCATATTAGCTTACTTGACAAGACAAAATTAGGACTTTTTAAATTATTCCAAAAATTATAGGGTGGCTGAAGGGATTTTGGGTGCGAGGAATCTGAGGAAATGACTTACAAACCTCCAAAACCGATAAATGAATAGTTAGCTAATAACTAATTTGCATATTACCTTAATTGCTTAAGTGTGTTCGAGCTTCGCTCAATAAATGTAGTCTCACTCCGACTGGTTGTAGCAAATACCCCTCGCGGTAACACAAATTTATAGTTCAACTAAACACACTAACAATAACAAATTTTGCAATCATGATTTCTGAGAAATTCATAGCATATTCCAACATACCGCAAACTTTTCCAGACCAAACAATGCATTAGCTATCAGAGTACAGTTGCACCGGTTATCACAATATGGTACGTTTTCGAGTAGTACTTATCGGCCCCCACCAGCCCACCTTCACCTAACCAAATGATACCTGAAGAAAACACGCTGACCAATGAGTGTACGGGTGACGGCACAATTTCAATCGGACTGGTCCAGAAACTTTATTAAGATGAATCGACAGTAGCGCAACACGGCCAAATACTAATGCTGCCAAAATTGACATTTCAAAGCCGCCGCCGTATTCAATATCAAGCGTGAGATCAACATCCTGAAAACGCTATCTTAATAGACTCTAATTTAGTGCAGTTAAAGTTTACTTTTTATTAAAATATGACTTTAATATCTGGTTCCGTTATTCGGCAATGACCGAATTTTCCATGCGGGTCGAGTAAGTTTTCCTATATTGTCGCGCCATATGTTACGCCGATATTATTTATCATGCACACGATCTAAGGCCTCTTATTATAAAAAAGCTTTCAGTTAGAGTGCAGCAACGAAGTAGCCTGAGTTTATTCAGTAAACCTCGTTATTAATTTGACATAAAATCAGAAAGGTGAGTGTATCACGTACTGCAAGCATCGTATTATCATCCGAAAGCGTTACAGATTCCACATGGACATTCTTCACAACTGGAAACTGGTTCCCGAGCGCAAGATCACGTATCTCAAAGATACAAAAGACCGTTTAGTGACGCAAAATTAGTGTTGTAATACTGAAATTGTGGACCACACGGCATAACTTGAAAATAAAGGTTGCGCGTGACAACCGTGAAACTCATATGCTTACCGCACTCGACTATCCCATCTATACTAATTTTAATCGTATAAGAATATAGAGTTGCATCCGGGTACGGGTCTAGGTCCGAGAATTCCTGTTATTCCGGGTATTTTCGCCGAAAAATTCGGGGTTCGGGTCCAGGGTTTTGCTTCAAGAAATTCTGGGTCAGGGTTTTCACAACAAATCGTTCCTTGACCGGATATTACAAAAATACCCGGACAAAATACTCGGAATAAAATTAGCTTAGTGATTTCAACATCTCGAGCCTAAATTCTGAATAGTAACTGTATCGTACCTAAATTAAATAGATTAGTTGCAAAACCAACGCTAACTGTATGAAATACATTAGAAACAAAACACTCCTAACATGTCTCTTAAGACAACTATCGCATGTCGTATGTAAAAGCAGACTGCAGAAGTAAAAAGTACGTCAACGGGCTTCACCTTTGAGTAATAAATAACATAGGCAGGTATACTTGAGCTACGATGCTTAATTGGGAATGGTTGAAATGCTAGGAATGCAGAGACCTGACATGTCTTATTTTTAGTTATGAATTCGACATTTTAGTTAAGTTTAGTATCTTTGGACTAAGTTGTATATTGCTTGGTAAATGATTGCTTCAAAGTTCAGGAAACGGTTATAAATGTTAGGCTCTAGCCTTAGGTTCACAAAGCACGTAAGTTAGCTGACTAAAATCAGGTTTCATCACCCTCCCAAAATTATTTAATGTAATCTCGTATATAGCTTCAGGACCCGGGTTTGCCCAGAAAATAATTCCGTGATTGGATCCGGGTTGGCATTTTTAAAATTCCGGGTCCGGGTTTTTCTTTTCTAAAAATACGGGCACGGGTCCGGACATTTATTTTCAAATGTTGCAACTCTAATAAGAAATCGCTCGAATGAATTTATCTTAGTCACGCTGAATTTTTTGAAGCCTCCTGAAAAGAAACCAAATTTCCGTTAAAACTTTATGTTTGACATGCCCTACATAACGTATGGAAAAAACACGATGAGTAAGTTAACTAGTGCCTCAGGTGGATTCCTATGGTTGAAAGTTAAGTATCGAGTTATATACGCACATATTTTTGTTATCAACATCTGGCAGAATTTGCATTGCAGCCACAAAAACAAATGCGTTCACAAATCAAATTAATCAGTGCCCGAGCAACGCTCAATTTGGAAACCGCCGCTTGAAAAAATTGTTTCTCCCCACCACCAAAAATACTGGATCAGCCCTATGTTTTGATGCAATTTTTTTACGTCTCTTTCCTACTTACTTTGAGATCATTAATTGCACGACCAGCAGCTGTCCGGCTCAATAGATCATTTAGTTCTGTTTGAAGTTTGCGCAAGACATATCTAAACAAATTGAGATATTTAGCTTGTCTTTTTGTCTATCACCTAATTAATATTAAGATCAGTTTCCCTAGTACGTACAATTATGAATACATACGTAAATGGAACGGTTCCAACAGGAACTAATTTTACGGAAATAGTAACAGGAAACGAATTTGTTTTGCAGGAACCGGAATTTGAAATAATTTTCATCACCGAATTAGAGTTGGACTTTTTAGAAAACTAGCCAAAAATGAGTTTATGCTATTAAACTCATTTCGAAAAAACTTTTTTTTCAAAGACAAGTTTCCAATATTTAAATGATTATGAATAATTTAGCACAAAACCGTAAAAATTCCGGTTGCCATGTACAACTTTAAGTGCAAGAACAGGCACAGAAACATGAATTGAATTTCTGCAAGAATTGCGGCCGGAACAGGCAAATTTAGATTGGCGTTATATAACATAAACACACCACTAACATCGACTTACTTCCGGAACCATTTGGAGTTTTTGGACTCCTGATACAAAAACTGCAATGCTAAGTTCCAAGCCACGCACGATTCTTTCTTCTTTGGAACATCGGTTTCCGACGGTGTTAATATAAGGCGTTTTAATTCCTTAATAAAAACTATATATGTATTAGGCATCGATCGGATATTTCATTCTGGTTTTAATACCCGGCGCAAAAACCGACATCCTTACGTGTCCGGTCCCGGTATAAACTTACCGGTTAATTAGGGTTGTGGTCTCGAATATTATATACACCTTTTTTACATGCGGAAACCCCAGATATTTTGATGCGACTGCATTTCAGCGCAAGACAAAAAGTGATATTGAAGTGATATGAAAACTAGCACATGATTAATTTTTAATCAGCAAGCAATAAGGACACAAATTTAGTTCTTATACATATATGGTTAACATCCGCTTCCGGTAAGAAATTTACTATCCAGCTACAATTCCGATATGCGGTAAAATTAATTATCGATCCCTTCTATGTTTGAAATACAGGCATAGTGAAAACAAAAAAAAACATCTTCGTTTTAAACTAGCATAAGAGCAACATTGAATGCCCACTCTACGCCGAAGTGCAAAGAGCTCAAATGTTAAGTGGCCACGTCCTGCTAATCAGCTTTTTTGCTGCAAATTTCGTCGCTATTGAAAAATAATATATAGCCACAGGTATTTCGGGTTTAGTTTTATGTAATATTTGAACTGTTAGTGCACCACAAAAACTCACCTCAGGTAAGTTGAATGGAGCATACTGATTTGCAAAGCCTAAGTTTTGTACAGAAGCTTCATCAGGCGAAAAAACTTTGTATAAAAATACAAGTTGCAAAATCACAATCGCCAAAACACCGACAAAAACGCCAAGAATAAACCAAAACATATATTAATTCAGCAGGTATAATGTATACTTATATTGTAACAGTAAATTACATGATAATAGTTATTAAGTTTGCATGCTTGAAATATATTAGAAATGCGTTGGACATCACGAGATCGGGAGCAGCGCATTTATAAAGGATTTTTCGGTTTTTATCCAGGTTTTCTGGGTGTGTCAAAACAATTATATACCACAACCTTACATTTTTTAAATTCGTTTTCCAACATTTCCTTTATTTCTTCCTAATGTGTTCCCTGTTGTTTGAAGTATTGTATCCGCGACCATGCAAACTCGTCATACAACTCATTAGGTCAATAAGTTGATTTTCCAAACTAATGGAATTTAGAGTCAATCTCTTTTGAAATTACCCACATCTTTATAGCCATTAAAAATTTTGCTTTTCTCGGTCTGGCAGGAAGGGCACAAATAACATAATCCAGTCCAGCACATTGTTTACTGATCACGTTGTACAAAACATCCGATACGTTTGCAAATGTCGCACCATAACAATTTTGTGGCACCAATTTTGGCAAAAATAACACTCAACAGGAGCATCACCATGTTTTGCTTTTTTAACAATCGACAAAAGGATACTTGGTCTGAGAAGACAATACAGAAGACTGTCGACGCGCGGTAGAATTAACCATGACAGAGGAAAGATCTCCAATTACGTATTATAACAACGTACATACGTGTATATACCAATTATATTTTACAGTATGAAAACCTGATTGTCTTCTGTATAAACATACATAACCGTGCGTTCTGCCACAAGGTCGTACACATCAGAATTCGGCAATACAAATTATCCACAGACTGTACTCACGGCTATAAAACTGCTGCTTTCTGAATGCCCGTCCCTTTAAAACTTAAAACACTCTCCACGAAATTGTTCATCGGGGCGCATACCAGGGTGGCACCGAATCTACGAATTGACCGAATCCGAATCCATTGCTAATTTGCCAAATCCGAATCTTGCATGTTGCAAATTTCAGTTATCTATAATTTGTCTCAGAATATCAACGCAATGCCATCCGCATAACTTTTAAACGTTAATATATTTCGCGCCCGACCTCAGTTTTGAGATTTGTAATCTGAAACAAATTTTTTTATTAATATAACAAGATATTTAAGATTTTTATGCTTTAAAACTGAAAAAACATTACCAATGGCTAGTTTGCGATCTGTGCTCTTATATTGCTGCAAAAATTGGCACTTGAAGTTGATCACGAGCGGAAGCTTGAGGCATTCGAACACACGATGTGGCATCGAATCCTACAGTATCGTATTGAGCAGAATGTCGATCACTTGCCTGCCTAAGATGCTGCTGGTCTTCCCCATTCCGGGAAGGTGTAGACGGCCCTTACGTCTCCCCAGGATCACGTAGGTGCGGAAGATATCTGAAATCGACGACAATGTGATGCGACGCGAAATTTCTACTCTAAACCTCAACCGCACAGAGTTCAAATTGGAGCGGCTAAAGAAGACTGTGGGAATTGCTTAGGACAGATGTAACTTTGGAAATCTGATAGACATTGTGGTGCGTCGCCAAAATTGGTTGCAGCAATCGAATGGCAATAGATGATGATAATGATGAACACTGCTGGAATCGAATCCGAACCACAAGTTTTTGCCGAATCCGAACCTTTGTTGCCACCCTGGCGCATACCGTTTCTTCACGCCAGTAAAACGATCAAAACCGTGTGTTACAGGCGTGTACGAACCGTAGGGACGCTAAAACCTGTAATAGACCATACCCACTAGCGATCGGTCGAAAATTCCCGTTTTCGACAAGTCCTGACCTTACAGAAATGTATTAATGTTTAAAAATTGTGCGGCTGGCATTGCGGTAATATGGTGTAACAAATTATAGATATACCTGAAATTTGCAACATGCAAGATTCGTGTGACTTGCGGATGTATGGAGGCAAAATGAAACCTCATGCTGCCTTCATATGCAAAAGCAGTAAAAACATGGAAGAACCAAGATATATGTGTATGTTGAGGTTCTTGTAAGGCATAAAAACAGAAAAACTCAGCAGTTGATTGTGAGGCGGCGTGGCTCAGTGGCTAGCGCGCTGGACAGATAATGTGTCGACCGAGTTCGAAACCTCCTGGGAACGTCCCTCAATTTCAGCTGCTGAGCGCTCAGAATTAAAAATCGTCGTACTCTAGCCTACCCAGCTTATCACATGGTGACCACGATGGGATCGCAATGGCAAACTGCCGCGGTAGAACCAATAAGAGCTGTTATCGTATAACCTTGTTTGTAAAAAGATAACCGTTTCTGTAAAAACGCTTCATAGCAAATCTTCATAACCGGCCGTGCCACTAGTGAAGGACGATTACGCTAACATCATAGATCCTGCAACACACACGCCGTAGAACATCCAAATCCGACATGGTGACCACGATGGGACCGCAAAGGTAAACTGCTGCGGTAGACCCAAAACCTACATAAGTTGGTGGTCAAGGGCCGACCTTGTAGAAAAACCGGAGGAAATGACATGCGGATTCATAGAGGCAAAATGAAACCTCATGCTAATGCTGCCCTTCGATAAAAACGTTGATGCATATGTAGTGCCTTCATATGCAAAAGCGGAAAAAATATGGAAGAACCAAGATACATGCGTATGTTGAGGTTCTTGTAAGGTATAAAAACATAAAAACTCAGCAGTTGATTGTGAGGCGGTGTAATCACTGGCTAGCGCGCTGTACTGATACTCTGTCGACCGAGTTCGAAACCTCCTAGGAACGTCGCTCAGTTTCCCAGCCTACCCAACTTAGCACAATTCAGACCCAGATTCGGATTCGGCAGATTAGCAATGTATTTAATTTCGGATTCTGTGAAATCGTGCATTCGGTGCCACCATGGTGTTCCCTAATGAATAAAATTTATCCTGCCTGTCCGCGAAAAAATAAGTATCCCAATTTACTGCAGGATAACTAGCAAGTATATAATATTTCTTGAAGGGTTATTGTGAAGTAGAAGGCATCTCGGCCGTGTTTTTGCAGGCAGTCGTATCGGATCAGGAAACACATCAGAAAGTTCAAAAGACACATGCAATTTGAATTCAAATGCGCACAATTCAGACAAATATTTAGAATGGAGTTAGATAGGAAAACACGGTTAAGTAGGTACTGATCCGCCACACCGTCCCTGGTCTATCGTCAAGATTGCATAGTGTAGGTGTATATAAGCATGCACGAAAACCAATGTGCTTAATGTTACTTTAAGCTGCGTCCAGCTCTCTGGTGGGTCCGTAAAAGAGTAGGTTTAGATTCTAGATTACATTTTTTGATTAGGCTATTAGGCTTAGGTTCAGGCTTAGATTTAGGCAATGACGGATCCATGGGGGCACCCAGCCGTGGCCCCCAACAGTATCTCGACAAAAATTATATAGGGTGTCAATTCTCAGTTTTATACACTATAGTATAAGCAGCTGCCTTCTAAATTTGTGCATGTTTGAAACCAAATCCGAACTTGTTGCCACCCTGTTGTTTAGATCTAAATTGCGCTGATGCGTTAGCTTTATTTGTGATTCGACTCAATGGAATCAACCTTAAGAAGGCAATTTTATGGCAATAGTTCGTGGTTTATGTGTGGGTCAAAAAGATGTTTGAAACCAAATCCGAACTTGTTGCCACCCTGTTGTTTAGATCTAAATTGCGCTGATGCGTTAGCTTTATTTGTGATTCGTCTCAATGGAATCAACCTTAAGAAGGCAATTTTATGGCAATAATTCGTGGTTTATGTGTGGGTCAAAAAGAAGTTTACTGCCTGTGGAATTTTGCCCCCCCCATTTTGAGATCCTGGATCCGCCACTGGATTTAGTCACACATTTTTGCAACGCTTAGGCTTAGGCGTAGGAATACGCTTAATCTACTGTTACGCCCCTAAAAGTAACATTGGCCCATTGAGCTATGTAAAATTTGGAAAACCTTTATATAAATTTAAAAACCTATTAGTTTTAACGATTGAAGACTTTACTGTATAGTTAGAACAACTGAGGTATATCTCTGAAGTGAGAATATAAGCTCGTAACAAAGCAATGTTTACTAGTTAACCGTAATATTTCATGCGTTTTATGAGAAGTTGTGTTGTGCGTTTTAGAATGTAGTTTTATTTCTTGTTGAGGCTAACACTGCTTCATATAAATAGTGTAATATATAAATACTTTTAGTTACATAGCTATACAGTTTGAGAATGCGTCATTTTATTGCGCTATGCAACTGGGGTAAAAAGAAAAAGGTATTGCTGAATACAACTGGATATATAAAGTGTTACTTGGTCTACAATTTGTTCTGTAAATTTTCTATATTAAATTTTGGCGGCCCAATTCTTTGCGAATAATAATAATTTTTACAATTTCCTGTGTTCTGCTCTGAAAACCAAAATTGTGTTCTTCAGATTTTGTATGGCGTATGCTGCGCAGATAGATCGAGCGTTACCAGGCGCCAAAGGTATTATTGTTTATCCTCGCCAAAAACCTACTAGTGTTATAATCAGCCGCCCAACCAATATCTCAAAATGCAACGAAGCTTCGCCGGACGTCTTTAATCTAAGCCCTGAAAATGCACCGTCGTACTTGTCCAGTTTGAAATATGATGGTCAGAAAACAATAGGTAATAACTTACTTTTTTTACTGTGTGCAATGTATTTTAAGCTGTACCTCAGGGTTCAATTGGAATTGCTGTTCTAGCCGGAATTCCTGCCAAAATTCAATTCTTGTTTCTGTTTTGGAACTATGCTGCTCATGTGTTTTGAAAACTCAAATTGCAACAGGAATAGAACTTTGGCTGAAGGAAAAATGACAGCGAAACTCTGTATTCAGTCACTTTGTCGCTCAAAATAATTATTGCGACTGGATCAATGGTTTTCTTTTATTTTAGGACGAGCGTTATTTAGCCTCAAAACTAATGTTGATCCAGTTGTATGTGCAGCTAACTCGTTAGCCTCCCACTTCAACAGTTGTAGTGATATTGACATCAAATCTGAGAATGACCAGCCTTATTTTTCGTCGTATTCAATATCTTCTGTCTGTGCTCCTCCTCCACCAGTAGCGCCGATGCTGTCATGCTCAGCTTCATCGGTATCAAATGGCATCAATCAACAAGACTCTACTGGTACTAGTTATGGCGCGTATACCTGTTCGTTTTGTAGCCAGACTTTTATTGATCAAAACGCAATGCTGGCCCACGAAATGGATCACTTTGTTCAACAAGTGAGTTATTTATATAAACTGGCATTTCGCAAATGTGGTGAAGTACTTGCAGCTCGAACCTCAATCCATGTTGCAAGGTTTCAATATTTTAAAATTCACATGTTTCTATTGTCTGCAAAAGATTACCTAGGTTTGCAAATCCGGTATGTCAAACGGGTAACGTTATAAGTAGATACAATAGATACTTCTATGTTAATGAAGGGTTTTTCAAGTCAAAGTTCGAATCAGGGATTGGAGTCGGTCTCAGTCTTGGTTTCGGCAAATCTTGGTGTTTTACAGGTCTCGGTCTCGTTTTTTTTTAATCTTGGCGGTTTGTAACCGAGACCAGAGGTGGAGAATTCAATAAATGATGGCTGTATTGATGAAGTTGGTGTTAAAAATAATTTATAGCGATAATTTTAATTTTTTCCTGTAATGATCAAAAACTGACCGAGACGGAGACTTCCGGTCTCGCTAGTCAGGTCTCAGTCTCGGTCTTTTACCCAGACAGACCGCCCATTCCTGTGCTGAGCCATTTATCCTTTCACAAGTGTAAAAAGCTTGCGTTTAAAATTTTGTTTCAGGACCAGCCACTAGCAAGCGAAGTGCCACCGCGTTTGCCTTTGAGTCTTGTCGAAAGCAAATCTGTGTCTACTCAGCTGTGCAACAACACCACGACGAATAATTTGCTATCTTCAAATAATTATAGTAAAAACAATGCATTGTTACAACAACAGATGTCAAACGCAACATATGTAACCGCTGCAAAAGAACCAATCATAGTGAATAGTAGCAATTGTAGCGCATCTGCATCTCGAATGCAAGCAACAAGGAAGAATGCATTGATTAACGCGCAAAAACAACGTATGCGGTATATGTCTGCTTCATTAGTGAATTGTAATGGCGGAAGTGCGCTTGCTATTGGTGACACATATTTGTGTGCTCAATGCTCGTACAGTACGCAGTCGCACGATCGTTTGTTTGCGCATGTGCGTGATGTGCACTCATTCACACATGTTGGGTCACAGAATTTGATCGACAACGACAGCTATAATGTGATGGAAACCGGATGGAATAGAGATTCTGAATATGCAGCATCTGAAGAATCTTGTTAGTTTTTGTTTCTTTTTGCGCCGAGACTGAGCAGCTTTTCGCTCTGTTGTGTTCAATTTTCGATTTCGATTGTTCTTGAGCCGTTAGTGAAATGGATTTTTCGAGTTGGCATAACACAGAATTGAATCACATTTTTAACAATTACGTATATACGCCTTGAAATCACCACTACTACATACCGACCGACTGAATTTCAATACCGCTTGTCTGGCTTCTCCACAGCTGGAAATTTCCGCCGGGGGCGATTCCCGGGGGGGGGGGCCAGGAGGTTCCTGGAAGGGGGGCAGCTGATTTTGCTGGGGGCAGTTTTCCTGGGGGGGGGCGGATGGTCTGGGGGTCAGGCTTAAAATTTTGCAAACCGACTTTTTGGACCATTTTTTTCAGTCTAGACCGTGTTTCCAACTCAACTTAAGATTACTCATCGCTCAACATGACAAAAATTTCTCGCAAACGCTAATAACAGTAATTTTAACTTATATTACTGACAACTTAACCAGAAGTTGAAGGAAGCACAATTGTGTAAAATATAGATAATCTATAATGGAAACTGTGATTAATATATATTTCGTATATTAGTCACAGCTTCAGTTTATCATAAGGCTCAGGCGGGTTGAACTTGCTGCTGCAAGGTACTTTCGAATGCTGTATGCCCTGAAACGGTCTTTATATAATTGTGCTTTTTTCAGTTCATTGTTGAATTGTATTAGTTACTATGGGTATTTGTAACACTATTAAAAATTATGAGTACTCAGCGTAATATAAAATCATATTTTGCCGAATGTCCGCCTCAAAAGAAGTCCAGATCTTTACGTTTTAACATTGAAAATTTTTGGCCTAGAAAAGTCCTGGGGGGCCCCAGCAAAAAATTTGCTGGGGGCGGCAAAATTTTCGCCGGGGAAAATGAAAAATTCGGAAAGTGCTACCCCCCCCCGCTGTGGAGAAGCCAGAACTTGTATATTTTCAGTGATCGAAAGTGACTCGTACGATGACGACGACTTGGATGATATTGACGGTTGTTCAGATGAACACGGTAACGCAAGTAATATGAGCGGTGACGAAGACTCTGATCTGTTCGAATCGGACGCAATGTGGACGCAAGAACTGACTGTGCAGTTGCCAGATAGTGCGTTCCTTGGAAGTAACGCAACAACGACAACAGCCGCAGCTGTAACCGGCGGAAAAGCAACTGTTGATGAATCGTCTGCCGCGGCCGATGGCAAGACATTGACGAAAGCAACATCACCGAATACGGACAGTTCGTCGAAGCGTACCGCTCGCGTCGAAGGGATTGATGGAAGAAAATGTAAAACACGCAGCAATGACAGTAGCCGACGTCGTAATGCGGCAGGTACTAGACAGAAATCGGCTGGTAATACGATGTCGTTTACAAACAGCAGTCCACCGTATTCGCCTCCAAAATCTAAAATATCTGCTAGCTATGGTGCCGCCGATAACGCTTCCACTGAGAATGTTAGGTCTAATTCGTCGAAGCGTAACGATGTTAGTGCTGGATCCCGTGTCGTTCACTCGAAGAAAATTGTGAATAGCATCAGTGGTCGCAAACGACGAAGCCGCCGGCTTAAAAGCCAACATAAGTCAATGGCAGAGAACGAAATTGGGGGAGGAAAGCAAACAAATAAACAGACGGATTCAGCTGGTGACGTCACGGTTACATCGGCGACGAACGATCAATCACTTCAGATACATCCAAGATTCCAAATGGTTAGTACCTAGTTATTTTATGTCCAGATCCGTAGTTTTTGCGAGTTATATGGAAAAATTTTGAAAGCTTGCCTTGTCATATTTAAAGGTTTGTTTACTTTACGTATTTGTATCGTCCTTTGCGATGCCGTGTGTATACGTATGCGATCGAATATTCGTTCCAATTTAACTGGATATGTACGGTTGTGGTCCCTGCGATTGTGTTTATAGAAAAGTAAAGCGCTATTTTGTAAGTTTTTCACTGACAGAAATAGAGTGAAAACTTCTAACAATTCAGGTACTTTCAACATAGCCCCTCGCTTGAAAAACAATCCTATCACGCCGGGTACTCGTTTGAAAATAATAAAACCACCAGGAATTACTGTACACGGTATTTTTTTATATTTCCACGGTTTGCTGTACACTACACTATATATAGTAGATTTCGCTGTTAGCCACCATACACATACTTCGTATATCGTAGCTCCAGGTTGCGACCGGGTCGCAAAAACCGGATACCGGATCCGGATAGTAATTCTTTTACCGGAACCGGATGTTAACCGGATAGTGTGTTTTTAAAAAAATCAATTTTTAGCACGTTAATGTGTCAGTAAATGTTAATTTATCTTTAGTAACCGGAATATTGCGTTTATATAAGGAGCGTGTCCTAATACTTGAAAATAATTGTGTGAAGCTGCAAAATACTTACATGTAATGGGACTGAAAACATAACATCTCACAACATATAGGTTTATTCCGGATACCGGAACCTGATGTGGGGTTTTGCCAGATAGTAAACAGGAGCCCGATATCCAGTCGCACCCTGCGTAGCTCATGTTGATATTTACGTTTACATGTTCTACCTTGACCCCGGTTGGTACCAGGGTGGCACCGAATCCACGATTTGACCGAATCCGAATCCAGTGCTAATTTGCCGAATCCGAATCCTGCATGTTGCAAAGTTCAGATATATCTATAATTTGTTTCAGAATGTCAACGCAATGCCAGCCACATAACTTTTAATACGTTAATATATTTCGTCCCGACGTCAGTTCTGAGATTTCTCACCTGAAATAAAAAATATATTGATTTTTATAGCAAGGTATTAAAAAATTTTATTGCTTAAAATGAAAAACATATTGCCGAACTTTGTTGGATTCGGCTTTTCCACAATCGAATCCGAATCCGAACCTCAAATTTTTGCCGAATCAGAACCTTTGTTGCCACCCTGGTTGGTACCGGCCCTGGCGCCGACTCCTGTTGCCCCGGTCCAGTTAAAAATCCTGGCACCTGGGCAACACTACCTTCAACAGTGCTCATATGTACATGGTATATCCGGGTAATATCCAGCTCCGGTCAAAATTCAGTATTCGGTTTCCGGTAACCTAATATCGCGTCGCACCGTAATATATTGCAAATTCATATTTATTCAATGCACAATTTTGTGTTATAGATGCTTGCTATAGCGAGTGGTAAGCGACGGAAACTGCGTGGTGGGGCAACAGGCAACACGGCGACGTCGGTTGATCAATCTCAAGGGAGTACCAGAGCAATTAATCGAGTTCGTTATCCCAACAATAGATACAACACCATTCACAATCAACATCATCAGCCTTATGATATGTCATACCAGCCTTATGATTCAACAACTACGGGGCATTACGGGAATGTGAATATGTATTATGATGTTGAAGACACATCGATGATGACACTTGCGCCGCCTCCACAGCAGCAGCACGAAGGTGTTCGGCTATTGGTTACATTCGACTCAGGGCCGATCAGGCGTGGTCCAAAAGGGCAATGGATCTATCGGTGTTCGTGGTGCGAACGGCAGTTTACGTCGGCGTTTGGCGCACGCCAACATAGGCTGCATCAGCACGGCAACGAATGTGCGTACGATTGCATTGCGTGCGGTCGGCGGTTCACGCTACGAGAGTTGACACAGTTGATCAAAGGACCAGTTCAGGTATGAAAATCTTCACTAGTTAAACTCTTCTGAATATTCACATTTCATTAACGGTTGTTTTTATAACGTTACGATTTAGATTCTTGTTTACCGTTTTGCTTACCATTAAGGGAAGGGAAACTTCGAGCGAAGCTCGCAGTTTCGCAAAACGTTTTATATTTTGTGCTCAGGGTTCAAACGGTGGATGTCCGTCCGTTTTGAAAGCTTTTTACCCTGAACCTTCAAGACCGATAATTGAATAGTTAGCTAATAGTTAATTTGCATATTAGCTTAATTAGTTAAGCCTAAATTAGGACTTTTTAAATTATTTCAGAAATATGTCCGAGCTACGCGCAATACATGTAGTTCTACTACGACTGGTTGGAAACAGTAAGGAGCAAACATAGACTACGTAACTTGCATAAGCTGACTCGGAACCGAAACCCAGACATTGATAAACGGCAGTTAGAGTGGTCCGTATCTTTCTGTGTAAGTAATATCTTTCCTCAACCGCTTGCATGAGTACCCCGCTATGTTAGTTCTAAATATTAGGTTATAGCTGTATCATTGATATTTCTGGTATTATAATTATATTTTTTTGTACTGCAGGCAACCCGTTTCAAACTATTTTTGTGTCCTAATTGCGACGAGTCTAGGAAGCCAAAAAGTTCAAGTGGCAATGGGTCAGAGTTGATTAGCAAAACCGCCGCTGTTTTCGCTTGTCGTTTTTGTGAAAAACGGTATCGGAGTCGAGAACCGTTATTACATCATGAGAAAACGCATATCGGACAAGATGATGTTCCGATCAGGAGCGAGTCTGTCGAGTATGTGTGTAATTAGATTACTTTTCTTGGTGACTTAAAAGTTTACTTGTGCTTATTCTTCACAATTTGCAATTAATGCAGTCACAATGAAGCGTAAAAGCCATTGACGTAAAGGCTTAAATGCATATTGACATTGAGATTCTGTAATACGCGAAAATTCTTCGTCGATCATTTATATCAACCACAAAATTTTTAGTAAACCACTACATTTTGGCAATTCACCGAATAATGTTTCTAAATATATATTTATTTAACTACTATTACAATTATTTTCATGTTTTCATTTCGTATTTCAGGACCAAACAAGCGAACCACAATTCCTGAACCCTGTGCGTGTGCTTAGGTTTATTCAATTTTATGGATGAAAAACAATATATTTTTCGTCAAAGAAGAAGCTGAGTTTTGAAAAATTATTGTTTTAAGAAGTCAGAGACAGGTGTTTTTGTTTATGCCGATATCAGTATAGCTGGGTCGGTACTTATTTTTCAGTAATAGTAGCTGTGCGCAACAACTTTAGTAGATGTGGGACTTTGAATTTATATCATTAATAAAACATTAATCTGTATTTGATATATAGAATCAATTTTGGTTACAAACCAGTGTAAAGGTTTGACTCTTGAAAGGTTCGAAATTTGTATTACTAATGTTCGATCTCGTGAGTTTGCGTGCAGCAGCTTGTGTTGTTTTCTTTTATCAACGTAGAGTGTGCATCTTCTTGAATTTCCCACAATAGCAGGGATGGGCGGTCTTTGTAAAAAACCGAGACCGATCAAGAAAAGTCTCGGTCAATTTTTTATCATTGCCGAAAAAAGTCTGAATTTTTAAAGTAAATTTTAGTTTAATTATTTTTAGAAGTTTTTTTGCCGTTTTCAATGTTTTTTGTGATTTAAAAATGTTTTTGTTTCTCGTTAATGGTTTGCTTTTTTCACAACTACCATCGCTGCATTTGTATCCCATTATAGCGCTTAAATACAATAGCTTTATTCTCGTAACGATCCAAACATTCAATGGAGTCAGGTCTCAACTCTGCTAAGTTAGGAAACTTACATCCCTGAATTTCAATATGATTGTGGTGCTGGTTGCTGTTCTGTTATGATACAATGAATTTTAAAACGATTTGTCGCAAAACCATAAAACTACATGAATCGAGTGTATTAGCACAAAATGCACGAGCAACAGCAAAATCCTAAATAATACTATTATAATATAATTTGCTCGCACTTCGCGAGCCCAGAAATCACTACATCAGTGGGTCTTTTGAACACAGCACTAAATCATCACATTAATTCGTCACTATGACTGCTACAAACTTTTAAACTAGTGTTGACTATTGGCAATTGACATAGCTAACGATTAACTGTGATTAACTTCGACTATGTATAGGTTCACCAGCATTTGCTGAATTCTCGACTTCCGTTCTCGGTTCCAAAGCGCCGAGACTCGAAAAACCGAGACCGAGACCTGCCAATTGCCGATACCGAGACTCCCATCCCTGCACAATAGTGTTCAATTTTTGTCGCTACGGAATTGACATTCCGCCGCACAATGTTACGGAATTTTATGTTTTACATTTCGATTTCTAATACAACCTGTATGGGAAATTTCGAGGATTCACTCTTGATTTTACTATTAATTGTTTTTGTTTTGTCACTTAACACTGTTTTCGTTGCATTCTGGTGTGTAAAGCGTGTGAAGACATATTTTAATCTTTGACTCCTAAATAATCCGATAGACCTCCATGTGTAAATCGTTTTAGTCTAGTTATCTGATAACCTTTGATGAAAATTAAACATTCATAGAATATTCAATTACATATGTGTTTTCGAAATCTGTTTACAAAAACCGCAAAATTCGAAACAAACGCAAGTTTCATTTATCATTACAGATCATAAATAGGCGTGCGATATATTGATGTGAGACGTTTCTCGGCTTTTTGCAGCAATTGAATTTGTTGATTTTGCTGTTAAACTGTTATTTTCTAGGAAATTTTAGAAGTGTTTCTTTTACTGTATGAGTGAACTAATTGTGGGATACTGCACGTGTATTAATTTCGTTTGGGCCTTGTGGGCAATGCTAATAGATGCACAACCGGAGGTCTGGTTCCGGCTCCTGTGAAATATCGACCTCTGGATTCAGTAGAATTATTTTTACCTGAGGTTGTGAAAATTGACGGGCTCTAAAAAAGGTTTTTGACAATAATAAACAATAAAAATTAAAAATACAACCCTGAACCTATGGAGTCCAAATCGGATTGTAGGTGTATATATTTTAACACGTTCGCGACAAAGTTACCCACCGCTGGGTGATCTTCGTAGTGATTGTTCGACAATGTTACCCACGCGTGGGTGATCGTAAGAGGTTTTTAAACACACATTGCGTACTATTGTCTGTAGCAATATATTAGATATTGGCATATTGGCCAAGCAATCGCCAAATCTTTACGATGGAGGTATGTTACCCACCAGTGGGTAACATTTGTGTTTGATCGGAGGGTTGAAACAAATTTTCGCGATTTCCTAAATGTTACCCACCTGTGGGTAACATTGTCCATTGAACCCAATAAAACAAAACTAATTTGAAACAGATCAATCAATAAAGGAAACAAAATGATAGCTGACGGCAATATTGTAGCGAGAAACGTCGCCATATCTTAATTTCTTAATTATTCCATTGCAACAAAATGTGAGTTGAAGCATGGAACACACATATATGGCTGTTTCTCACATGTCTCGCAAAAAAACACCACCTTTGGAACCTTCTTTAAAACTTCATTCCTACTCAAACCCGGGTTTGCTGCACGAATGCGCTGATAACATTGGCTGCAATGTCGACGCACATTTCGAACCATTCCTTCTTTTTTACCCATCTTGTGCCCTTTTACAGCCTTATATGATTCCTCGATGCTTTTTCTTGTTTTCACGGTTCCTCTTTGCGTGACCATAGACGTGCTTGGCCCAACTACAGTTTTCACGTGAAAAGATCTCGGCCCACGAGAAACAGCTTCGTCTTCTTTACCCAACAAAAACCATCTAACCAACTTCTCCCGAAATTCTAACATAGGCACAGCGCGTCCTAATACTGATCTGTATATAACAGCTGCATTAACTACGCTTGTTTCACAAAGAAACGTAATTGCCAATTTCTTATACCATTTTAAAGATTTGCGAACCTCTGAGTGATAAACTGCCAACTGGTCCGATACGTCCACTCCTTTTTTTGCATTATTATAGTCAATCACCGCTTTTGGTTTCATTATACTGTCGCCCTTCCAATTTGTTTTGCCAGTGTCAACTAAATGTGCTCCATGATCTGGGCGAGTAGTGCAAATCAATACGTCACGTTTATCATGCCATTTCAAAACTTTTATTTCGCCCCCATATGTTTCTTCCGCAAGTTTGAAACAAACAGTTTTCTGTTTACCTATTATTTCACCCCGCTGAAGCTTCTTAAGACTTGACGGCCGAACTTGTCTACCTTCATAAACCATCATATTCCAAGTAAAACCAGACATGCAACACAATTTGTACACTTTGACTCCATATTTATGTGATTTTCCAGAATTGTATTGCCGAAAACCCAATCGTCCTCGCCACGCAATCATACTCTCGTCAATTACGAAAATTTCGCCGGGCCAATACGCTTTTTGATAGTTTTCAACAAGCCGATCTATCAGACCTTGAACTCGAAACAACTTGCCTCCGCCAACTGTGGAGTCAGCAAAATGAAAAAATCGAAGTATGTTTTCAAACCTCACTCGCGGCATAATACCTGAAAGTATACTTGCAGAGTATAGCTTGCTCTTTGCCCAATAGCTTCGGATTGATGGCATTTGAACAAGTCCCATGTACAAAATGCAACCCAAAAATTTATAAATTTCTTCCGGCGTAGTAGGTCTCCACCACTTATCAAACTTCTTTTGATCCGAAACGCTTTGCTTTGAACGATACTGTTCTGCGTACCGGTTCGTTTCTTCAGCAATAAAGTTCACGATGTGTTCGTCCACCAGTGCTTTGAAGCAATTGACAGCAAGCACTTGACCACCATGCCCGCTTCCCTACAAATATTTTTCTGCATCAGATTAAAGCCCTATTCCCGCGTGCAAGTTCGTCAGCAAAAAGTCGCAGCCACTACATGCACCGAATACTTTCAGCTGTATGTCTTAACAAGGAAACATCCCTTCCATTCTCAAGCTTGACATAAATTTATATGAATATTTTGCAAACGATTGCAAGAAATATCAAGCATGAGCTATAATATATCAGTTTACAGCCAATGCGGATTAAATAATTCCACTCACAAGGCAATTCATATCTATCAATTAACCCTTGACGCATATTTATCATGATTAAGTTGCAGCTACACATGCAATTCTTTACCTTAATTTTTATCTGAAGTCCGCTTCTACCATGAAATATGGGTTTCCCTTCGACATTATCAATACTGTGCCATTCGGAATTTGTAGCCAGTTCGTTGTCACCAAGCATAGTACTATCGCTGCCCTCACCATCGTCAGTTTCGCTAGTGCTGCTGTTAGACTCTCGTGATTCAGTCGGCTCTTCGCTTGCAACATACGACTCGTCGGATTCTGAATCTGAATCGACTGGTTTATCAAATTTCGGAGATGCCGCTGGTAAATATATTCCCAGTTCGAGTGATTGCGGTTCGTCCTCTTCGTCTGTGTTATGTTGAGAATCATACATAGACATTTTTGAAACGACGTTAAGCTAAACTTATATAAAACACGTAATAGCCTTAAAATTTTCAACTAATGTGGTCAATGTTACCCACCCGTGGGTAAGAATATGGTGGGTAACGGGTGGGTAACATTGACTGTGGTTACGAAAAAATTGAATTGCTTGCGTAGTCAATAGTTACCCACCGGTGGGTAACAACCCGCAGTTGCCTTTAGTAACGGTAAAAAAGCAACACAACTGCAGATATGTATCAAACTTCAGCGCCATACTGCCGATTATTTATATAAACATATTGTTTGTGTAAGCTGACTCATTTTTTAAAAATGGTCGCGAACGTGTTTTAAGGGGCGTTGCATACCAAATTTACTGTTTTATACTGAAGTCATAGTTTTATTGTATTAGTATAAATTTAGCATTTAAAGTGGCGATTTTAAAACATGTCTAAAAGATTCTGTAAACGGAAATGACACGAAAGAAGAAAAAACTAACAAGACCGCTCAAAATTACTGGGAATATATTTACAGCGGCATTCGAAAATTTGATAAACAGCGATAGATTCAGAATCGACGAGTCGTATGTTGAAGCGAAGAGCCGACTGAAAACAGACTAACAGACACTACAAAGAAAAAGTGAGGGAGCGAAAGTACTATGCTTGGTGAGAACGAACTGGTACAAATTCCGAATGGCACAGTATTGATATGGAAGGGAAAATATTTCATGAGAAGCGGACTCAGATAAAAATTAAGGTAAAGAAGTTGCATGTGTAGCTGCAACTTAATCATGATAAATATGCGAAGGGTTAATTGATAGATATGAATTGCCTTGTGAGTGGAATTATTTAATCCGCATTGGCTGTAAACTGATATATTATAGCTCATGCTTGATATTTCTTGCAATCGTTTGCAAAATATTCATATAAATTTATGTCAAGCTTGAGAATGAAAGGGGATGTTCCTTGTTAAGACATACAGCTGAAAGTATTCGGTGCATGTAGGGCTGCGACTTTTTGCTGACGAACTTGCACGCGGGAATAGGGTTTAATCTGATGAGAAAAATATTTGTAGGGAAGCGGGCATGGTGGCAAGTGCTTGTGTCAATTGCTTCAAAGCACTGGTGGACGAACACATCGTGAACTTTATTGCTGAAGAAACGAACCGGTACGCAGAACAGTATCGTTCAAAGCAAAGCGTTTCGGATCAAAAGAAGTTTGATAAGTGGTGGAGACCTACTACGCCGGAAGAAATTTATAAATTTTTGGGTTGCATTTTGTACATGGGACTTGTTCAAATGCCATCAATCCGAAGCTATTGGGCAAAGAGCAAGCTATACTCTGCAAGTATACTTTCAGGTATTATGCCGCGAGTGAGGTTTGAAAACATACTTCGATTTTTTCATTTTGCTGACTCCACAGTTGGCGGAGGCAAGTTGTTTCGAGTTCAAGGTCTGATAGATCGGCTTGTTGAAAACTATCAAAAAGCGTATTGGCCGGCGAAATTTTCGTAATTGACGAGAGTATGATTGCGTGGCGAGGACGATTGGGTTTTCGGCAATACAATCCTGGAAAATCACATAAATATGGAGTCAAAGTGTACAAATTGTGTTGCATGTCTGGTTTTACTTGGAATATGATGGTTTATGAAGGTAGACAAGTTCGGCCGTCAAGTCTTCCGCACTCTGCAGACGTTACGATGAAGTTGGGGGAAGAGCTTTTTGACGAAGGACGCACCTACTGCATGGATAATTTTTATACAAGCGTGCGAATTGCAGAAATGCTACTTGCTAGAGGACACTTATGTTTGTGGAACCTTACGCGTTAATCGAGCTGGTAACCCAAAATCAGTGACGCAAAAGAAGCTTCAGCGGGGTGAAATAATAGGTAAACAGAAAACTGTTTGTTTCAAACTTGCGGAAGAAACATATGGGGGCGAAATAAAAGTTTTGAAATGGCATGATAAACGTGACGTATTGATTTGCACTACTCGCCCAGATCATGGAGCACATTTAGTTGACACTGGCAAAACAAATTGGAAGGGCGACAGTATAATGAAACCAAAAGCGGTGATTGACTATAATAATGCGAAAAAAGGAGTGGACGTATCGGACCAGTTGGCAGTTTATCACTCAGAGGTTCGCAAATCTTTAAAATGGTATAAGAAATTGGCAATTACGTTTCTTTGTGAAACAAGCGTAGTTAATGCAGCTGTTATATACAGATCAGTATTAGGACGCGCTGTGCCTATGTTAGAATTTCGGGAGAAGTTGGTTAGATGGTTTTTGTTGGGTAAAGAAGACGAAGCTGTTTCTCGTGGGCCGAGATCTTTTCACGTGAAAACTGTAGTTGGGCCAAGCACGTCTATGGTCACGCAAAGAGGAACCGTGAAAACAAGAAAAAGCATCGAGGAATCATATAAGGCTGTAAAAGGGCACAAGATGGGTAAAAAAGAAGGAATGGTTCGAAATGTGCGTCGACATTGCAGCCAATGTTATCAGCGCGTTCGTGCAGCAAACCCGGGTTTGAGTAGGAATGAAGTTTTAAAGAAGGTTCCAAAGGTGGTATTTTTTTGCGAGGACATGTGAGAAACAGCCATATATGTGTGTTCCATGCTTCAACTCACATTTTGTTGCAATGGAATAATTAAGAAATTAAGATATGGCGACGTTTCTCGCTACAATATTGCCGTCAGCTATCATTTTGTTTCCTTTATTGATTGATCTGTTTCAAATTAGTTTTGTTTTATTGGGTTCCATGGACAATGTTACCCACAGGTGGGTAACATTTAGGAAAAATCGCGAAAATTTGTTTCAACCCTCCGATCAAACACAAATGTTACCCACTGGTGGGTAACATACCTCCATC
>JASANG010001972.1:0-53727 GCA_030248215.1 Enoplolaimus lenunculus | reverse complement strand
TTTCATACCCTCATTCAAAACGATTAATTTATGTCATAGTTGATTGCTGGTCAATTGTGGTGTGCGATTCAAGTTTTGTACTCATCAGAAACGGACATTTTCAACAAAATGAATGCACTTAACCTTGGTAAAGCCTGGTGTATATCAAAACTAAATGCATCTGCAAAAAATTTTGTGCAAATCAGCATATGCACACCAACTGTTAAGGTTGCGCTATACTTGTCATCGTTGTATGCCGTCCGGCGCCGTCCGTCACGATGCGTCAACATGCGGAATCGTACGCGAATAACTCATGTACAATACCGTATTTTGACGCACGGTGACGGACGGACGATACAGCAACTATAGCGCAATCCTTAGCGTTTTCTGGAAGCCCTCCGGATGGCACGCATTAACTAAACGTACTTTTAACCTATTGGCGTAGAGGTGCCATTATAAATGTTTCGGCCCATGTAAAGATCAGGGGCGGAACGTTTTTCTGTGGGACTGCAATAGAGTAAGCTTAGCATCAAATGAATTTTTTGCTAGGCTTAGGCTTAGGCTTAGGCTTAGACTTAGGCTTAGGCTTTGGCTTATCAATGTGTTCATTCTTACGCTTAGGCTTAGACTTAGGCTTAATAAGTTTTGGTTTAGGAATATGCTTATAACACTGTTCCGCCACTATTCTTTACATTGGCCAATGATTCGCGCGGCTAGCGACTTTGACGGACAAATTGATACTTACTCTGAACTTTTCACACACTTTTGCTGATGCGCAGTTTGCAGCAACCGAACCCGGACCACTCCCATCAAATACAGCGAAAACGCTGCTGCCTGAACGCGAAGCGCCGCTTTGAGCGTACCCCTTCCGTTTCGCGCTCAATACGCGTCAAATTGACCAACAGTAACAATAATAATTTTAACAACATGTCAAAATTTTTGTTATATTTACTAAATACTTCTTGAAATGCGGACGTTAATAACCTTAAATATCGTTGTTCAAGGTTCAGTTGTTATTTGAGTAGCGAAAATAAAGGTTATTTCGAGTTTACTATTGAAATAATTAAAAAAATCGCTGGTGATATATTCGGTGAATATTTTACAACACTTTATTGTTTCAATATTCAAAAGCTGTTTGAGATGAGCATCGGATCTTTTGTCATATCTGGATATACGGCAATCATTGCCGGATATTTATCTGGATATTCAGATATCCGTATCTTTTCGGAAACTTAAATATTTATTTATTTTCGATATCCGGAGCACCGGATATCCGATGCCCATCCGAAGCTGATACATTTGATTCTTTTGAGTTTGAAGGCATATACGGTTGGAATAAATGGTAAAGCTTCCATGCAGTCGCAAAAAGCTAAAAATTTACTTGTTGCGGCTTTGTTAAAGAATTAAAATCTGTGCAACACAAGATTAGTTGTTTTTTCTACAATTACCGCTCGTAACACCGGATTAAAGGCAGGACCAAGGGAGCTTGTGCTCCGGACCTATCACCAAAAACGGCCTATCAAAGGTTCGAGCAATTTCGGTGTAGTGATATTTTTTATAGTTTTACAAAAATGAAATCGTTCGTTGCGGTCGGCTTGAACTTTTGACACAATTTTGAAAAGTTTTTTGCAGTAGTGTTTGTAAGACTAAAATCTAAATTTTTGACAACACTTCCAGATATTTGCGTATTTTAACTGCATAACTTTGCCATTGGAGTTGAAGCAATTTTGGGTTTAGATTCTCGCTCGCATCGCTCGCGAAAATTCCTGTAATGACGCGATGTGACAGACCATTCGATATCATGTACTCTCACTCGGTCCCCAAAACTTAGACGGCGTTAAAGATAGCTAGAAGCGTGAGAGCGTGAGCCTCCAAGGCTAACTGGCCCATGTTACTTTAAGGGGCGTTCCAGGTTTCTGGTGGGTCTATGAAAGAGAAGGTTTAGATTCTTGATTACATTTTTTGCTTAGGGTTAGACGCAGGCTTAGGCTTAAGAACACATTTTTGCAACGCTTAGGCTTAGGCTTAGGAATACGCTTAATCTACTGTTACGCTCTTTAAAGTAACATTGGCCGGCTAACTCGCATGGTCGGCGACCACAGAGTTTACCATAAAAGCACTCTATTTGCAGATTCGCCACTACCCAGACGAAGCGAAATTTGGTTTTTAAAAGACGTCCTGAGAACTTTAGGCTCGGCCCTGCAGCATTCGGTTTAACTCATTAAAATTACGGCATTTCGCGCCATGGGTTATGCAAAATTATATGATGAAGGTTAAAGGAATCGACACACTTGCGATGTGAGCTCCGGGCTCGCTGGTTAGCTGAATCCGTCCCTGCTCGCTTGACGCAGTGTAAAAAACGTCGGTTCTTTTGAAATATGCTGCCGTAATTAAAGTCGAGCGTATATACGCACTACCACAGAAATAGCTGTTAGGTAAAAATTGCAAAAAACTGTTACAAAACCAATACAAATTCGTTGTTACACCACGTAATAAAAATTTAGACTCGATTTAGCATAAGTATATATCTATGTTCGCCTGTTACGCAACAGCAAAAATGTAAAATATATTCAACGCAAGGCAATATTATATAGTCTTGCGTTTTCGCCCTACCCGTTCTTTATTATGGGGGGGTACAACCAGTGTGAACCATGGCACTTTATGTATGCGGCGTCAAACATGGTCTCTTTTATAGTGAAATTTAGGCATATTCATGTGATAGTGACCCCCTCAAACCAAGGAAGGGGCGGCCAAAAACGCAACACCCGGTGCTACATTTTTTGTACCATGCGGAACCTAAAGAGTAGCACACTCTTGTAGCATGCACTTTTGGTCTTAGTGATAAAATTTATAAACGTTTCGTATGCATCTGGCAGCAATTTTGACTAAAAAAACGGCTGTTCTTGAATCAAAAAATATCAGCATGCAAGCGTTTCATTGGACTGTTTACCGTAAGTATTGCGAGAGCTCTTCAGCTAATTCGTTATGAGAAAATGTTGCTATGGCCGAATAACAGAAAGTACCCTCTGGAAAGGACATATTAATATCAAGCTCCCGTCTTATTCTGGTCACTATAGTATCATTTTTAAAAAAACTTCGTTAAGCCTGTCCACATTATAGGCCAATGAATTCCAAATCTTGTGCCAATACCAATAAACATTAATGTCAGCGTGCTTGCAGGCCCATGTAAAGATCAGAGGCGGAACGCTTTTTTTGTGGGACCGCAATAGAGTATGCTTAAGCTTTAGACAATTTTTTTACTCAGCTTACACTTAGGCTTCGGCTTAGGCTTACGAATATGCTCATTTTTACACTTAATAGTGTTCCGTTCCTGTTGTTTACATTGGCCCATGTGTTGTCGAAAAAATAACTAAAACTTTAACTGGAGGAATATATATATACTAGATTTTGAACCTACAAAACTGTTCTTTATTGCTTCTACTTCACAAAGTGCGGAAACTATGTTAAAACGTAACTGACTCCTGATGACATAACTCTGTCAGACTCATAAAATGGACGATTGTTTTATTCAATCCCTAGGACGTCCAGAGAAGTTTACACGTGTTAAACACTACAAATTTGTACGAAGTGCGCAAAAAAGTCCTGAAGCTAAAATGAACATAACATTTAAACAATGAATTAATAGTCAGTTTACGAAATTTTACGAACCAAATGAAAAATGCTTTGTATATATTTTTTTCATGATTATACACAATGTAAAACATAAGATGTACCAAATCTTGGCTGGCGCTGCTTTCCAAGGGGGAAGTCAAAATTATTTTAAAACGGACTGAGCATCCTGTTGTTCCGTTGTGGATACGGGATCAATTATAATGCAAAAAACAGACAAACACCGGATTCTTAATCATAGACTCGACTACTATGTTGCATTTAAAATTTGCGTGACACTCAGGCACGTAGCCAGCTCACCTTGCTAGAGGGGGCTGAAAATACTCCAGGATGCGCATTCAAGAATTTTCAATGAGTTACAAGCAAGTTCGAAAATTCTCTAGAGTGGCCAAAAGCTTTTCAGGGAGGCTGAGCCCCCTGCCCCCCTTGGCTACGGGCCCGGCGTGATAACTGAGTAGCACTCTGTTCTTTCCTAAATTTGATTTGTCAAATATCTAAGGCAAGGTGAAGAATCAATTAAAGTTTGCCCTGCCACTCATGGTGTGTATATATATTGCAATTTCGGCAAGTTTCATAGTTCAGTTTGTAAACATCATTTGCCGTATTCGATATATCCAATGTGTTCAACACCTTTCACTAATTTGAAACAGCTCTTGATTTAAAGCTTCGAAATGCACCATAAAGCAAGCAAAAAAATTTATCTAAAGCTTAAGCTTACTCTGTTCTAGTCCCACAGTAAAACGTTCCGCCTCCGATCTTTACATGGGCCAATACACCGAAACACAAGTTTAAAATTTCGCTAAAATCATTTTGATACATATCGCTGCAGTGTTGAACTTGCTGACTTCGAAATATCTTATCAGTATTACCAACTTGAAAATGTTTCAACTCTTATACTCTTTCCACCGCACATTTACGCTTTAGGCTCTCGGTTCAGGGCGTTCCTTGCCCAAAACCTAAATTTAAGCGTAGGGAACGTGTACAAGAAGCCAAAGTTGCCAAATTGTTCACCTGTTCTACTACTTCCTGCGACTGCACGCCGGGCAGCGCTGCGCTGTGCAGGCATTTCGTGTGTAACTCCGACACACATTTTGAATGATACATAAACTGTGGGTAGACACCGTTATTTGTATTCCTCCCACGGCACAAATATTACACAAAACGAGTTTTGAGTCGCTTTTGTTTGAGTGTCACTAATTGTAAAACCTCCTGTAAAATACAGCCTTCAAATAGTTCTCCCGGTATTAACTGTGGTGAAACTGCACAAAGAATACGTCGGTTCTGGTACGTTAAACACCGGCTGTGTTTTTGTTGTTTATTTTTGCGCAGCAAAACAACATATTTGCAGTAGTTGCAATACGCGGTTTGAGTTTACGATTAAACAGGGAACAGGCGTACAGAACGCGAACACTCAATGTTGCCTTTATGATTGCTGTCTATAGTGTGGTGGTTGTTTTACTGCGTTCTAAAAATATTAATCTTTGAGGGAAATAGCAATCCTTCAAAGGCATATACGGTGTATATTCGAAGCCGCGAGACGTATTGTTTACCGCTGTGTCGTGGCTGTTTTGTATGTTTGTTTTATTTTTATGAACAGCGATTTTTTTTCAACTGGTTCACATCAAAAGTGCTCAGTTGTGTATCAGAGGTCAGTGGTATTAGTTCGACGCTTGCTACCAGGATTCAACCGGAGGTGAAAAATACCGGAGCCGGAACCAGAGCCGGAACCAGAGCAGGAGGTCAACGAAACTTGCCTGGGCCGGAGCTGGAGCTGGAGGTGAGGCAGAAATTAGGTAGTAAAGATGATGGTTAATTAGTTAATTTTAACCAATATCTGCGAAATGCTGTTAAGTTGTTTGGTTTCACGCTAATTTTTTGCCAAATTTCGGCAATTCTTTCGTGAAAATTGTGTCGAAAGTCAATCGAAACGCCCTAAACAGATAAATTGAGGAAAATTATGCAAAATTTTACTACCGAAATTGCTGGAACCTCCGGCAAAAATTCTACCGGAGCCGGAGCCGGAGGCCGATTTTCTGCCGGAGCCGGAGGCAGACCTCTGATTGTACCCTGCTTGCTACCCAGGATTTAGTCATCGAATTAAGTGTTGGTTTTATTGATCGTTTCTGCGGGAAATGTGCAGTCTATATACACTGTATCATGGAAATCTGTCGCGCGACGACTCGTCGACCGGCAACTTGTAACCTGGAATCATGTCGACGGATACAAGTCGTCGATCTTGCAACTCGTCGCCAGGCAGTAGTTACTGCAACTCGTCGACTCGATAATATTCTGGCATCCTGTCGACCAACACAAGTCGTCGATCTGACAACTCGTTGCTAGCCAGTAGGTACTACAACTCGTCGACTCGATAATCTTCTGGCATGTCGTCGATCTGACAACTCGTCGCTAGCCAGTAGGTACTACAACTCGTCGACTCGATAACCTTGTGGCATCCTGTCGACCAACACAAGTCGTCTATCTGACAACTCGTTGCCAGCCAGTAGGTACTACAACTCGGCGACTCGATAATCTTCTGGCATCCTGTCGACCAACACAAGTCGTCGATCTGACAACTCGTTGCCAGCCAGTAGGTACTACAACTCGGCGACTCGATAATGTTTCGCCCAGCTTGCCTAAACCTAAACCTAAACCTAAAGTATAGGTTGAGTCGATGAAACGTCTGGTTACAAGTTGAGAGCCGCCTGTTGACGCCTTGTCGTGCAATTCATTACACTGAGGTTTAGGCGAAAGGTTTAAGGGTCCGAGTGGTGCAGTCAAAAATTGCCAAAACGGGTGGCAGGAGCAGATCCATAATTTTACGAGTTGAGGAAAATCAGAATACCCAAATTTGCTTTCAATTCGATCCAATTAAGGACTCGTGAAATTTGAAACAAGTCGTTGGGATCGAAACGAACGAGAATCCAAGCGTTGTTTGCAACTAAACATATTCAATCACAGCTTGAAATACCACTTTATGGATCGGTCCATTTGAGGAAATAATTGCTCGAAAACTATGTCCAAGCAACTGTCACTCGTAAAACATTTTTAGATTTCGTTGGATTAAATCCCAGTACACAGGACTTGCCAACCACTTTCATTGGATCAAATTATTGTTATATATGCAATAACAAAACAGAAATGTTTTCCAATGACCTCAGAAACATTTTTAGGACTCAGAAAACCCATTTAGGAATGTATGCCACAATTTCTTTCGCGTCAGGACCGTAACCAGCTCATCTTGCTAGGGAGAGGGGCTAAAAATGTTTCAGAATGGACATACAAGTATTTTCAATGACTTACAGGCAAGGTTGAAAACTTTCTACCGGGACGAAATTCTTCCAGGGGCGGGGCAGTAATGGCTGAGCCTTCCTAACCCCAATCTAGCTACGATCCCGTGTCTCGTCTGGCAAATAGTATTTAAGGATAATATATAAGAAATAGCCGCACTGTGCACGAAATATATTTAATTTTATAGCTGTGTTCACCCGTAGAGGCATTTCACCACTCCTGCTTAAACTGCCAGTATCCGTGGTACTCTTGCAGCTAACTTTAAGGGGACGGGTCAGACAACAACGAATCCCAACGCCGAGCAATGCTGAATCGATCCAGTGTCGAAAATTCAAATATCCGTAAATGGCAGCAGACGCTACTGGCTCAAAATATATTACCTTGCTGGTTTTATAATTTTGACTCAACCCTTTGAGTTTGTGGCTTTACTACATTAATTTCTAGGCTTATTAGATCGAATAAATATTAATTATTTGCAATTGGCAAACTAGCAAACAATCCATTCGAAGTGTCGTCTTCGTGGCGATTATCTGTAAAAGATGGAACCAGACGACGCGAATATCGATAGTGCCACTAGTTATAGGTCAGTTGTAACAGAACTCATTTTAAGAAATTCTACTCAAAATTGTGCCTGACCACAAACGCTAAAATTGAATATTTTTTGCATTATCAGGTACGCACCAGTTGCCGTACCTAAAAGTATAGAGCCAATGTAAAGAGCAGGGTCGGAACAGTATTATAACCATATTCCTAAGCCTTAGTCCTAAGCCTAGGCCTAAGCTTAAGCGTATGAATGAGCATATTCCTAAGCCTAAGCCTAAGGCTAAAGCCTAATCCAAGCAAAAAATTAGTCTAAAGGTTAAGCTTACTTTATTGCAGTCCCACAGAAAAACGTTCCGCCCCTGAACTTTACATGGGCCAAATATATGGATGTCAATGACACCCCTAAATCCCGTCAAGATTAAGCTTTTGTGCTGTATTTTAAGACATGTCAAGTAAAAATTGCGCTGGTTTACCGTCCTGTTTACCCGCGAGAAGTATTTTGGCTGACATTTGGCTCTTGATTTCCAGCCACAAATTAAATTCCCTATCGGAATAAATGGTCAGTCCGTTTTGTGCTAAGCTACTTTTTAACTGTTTTTTACGTGTAGAAAAAAGCCGTTTCAGCTAAAATAGTAAGTGGTTTTTGAAGCATTTACAAATTTCGCAGACTTGCACTTTAATTCAGACCCGTAGCCAGCTCACCTTGCTAAGGGTGCTAAAAATTTTCAACAGAACTATACAAGGATTTTGGTTGACTTACAAGCAATGCTGAAAATTTTCAAGGAGGGGGCAAAGTTTTCCAGGAGAACTGTGAGTCCCCCTGAAACATCCATGGCTGCGGGCCCGATCTCATTTTAATTCAATTAAGCATTATTTTTGAAAATTTTAATATTTTAGTGTTGTGTTTTATTTGTTTTATATTTCAGTTATTCAAAAACAACTGTTACTCGCGAAGTAACTTCATCATCGACTTCTGGAGGCGGTCCTGCAACTACGACAGAATACCGATCGGAAACGGTAACAGAAATTACTGGCGATGCGGGAGATGTGAAAACAACCAAAACGGTTAGCCCTGTGAAATTGATTGTCAAGCTTCATGGTCGTCTGCTAGCAGGACCGAAACGGCCACCCCCCCATACCCCCATTTGGGGGGCCTCACCACTAAAGCGGCCCCCACCTAACCAGTTGAACAAAAACCGCTTAAGTTTTAAAACGCGTCTAGCTTCTCGCTCGCTTCGCTCGAGTGTTTGGGAGACTCCAGCCTGGAGTTTGGGGGAAGCACCCACCCCTGCCTGCTCTGGCACTGTCTGTTTGACATATTCAGATTTTCTGACTGCTAAAAAAGGTGGTTCATCCTGTTAAACGCAGGAAATTTCTGTTTTATCCCTGTGATTGCTTTTTTTGAACAGTAGGCTATACCCGTTTTGCAGGCCAGACCAAAAGCAGACATCTGTGCAAAAATAATTCGAACTGTTTCGGTTTTCACTTTCGTGTCGAGGGTAGAGAAATATTAGAAACTCATTTTCAGTTAAATTTAGTTTTTAGCTCAGTGTGACACAAAGTGTAACTACATATTAAAAGTTGTTTTAGGTTGACCAATCAAAGACAGTGCAATACATTGCGGTTCACGACTATGTGCCACCCACAGATGCAAAGGATGGAGTCCGGCTGGACGAGGGACAGGTTGTTGAAGTTCTTGACAACAAAAATGCGAATGCTTGGTTGGTTCGGACTATGGTAATCCGCTTTTTGACGCAAATAATTAATTTCTGGTAAAATTGCCCAAATACATTTCAATCAGTTTGAACATAAAAGAATATTGCAAAATTGTAGCTTACTCGCTGCAAAAAGTGTTGAGTCAACTTGACTCTCTCCGAAATAGGATTTTCCGGACTACACAAACTGAGTCAAAATTCGACTGCACCAGAGTCAAATGTGCGACTCATTGAGTCGAAATTCGACTCAGGCGGAGTCAAATTTAGACTCAGTTTGTGTAGTCAGGAAAAGCTTATTTCGGAAAGAGTCAATTTGACTCACCATTTTTTGCAGTATTCCTCTACTAGTTGGTAGGTGACCATTCCGAGACAGTATAAGTAGCATAACGCAATTTATATCATTTTGCTGAAATCCAAACCTGCAGTACACTGAGCTTTGTGGTCGCCGACAACTTATTCTATTTGACAGGCTTTTTCGTCTGTGACTATTGTTTCCATTTGAGAATGTGGAGCCTAGTGTGTCTGCAAAAGTTTGAATTAAGGGCTCGTATTCTCAAATGCGTACAGCACCTATCATCAGTTAGCGTTAGGTTTTCAAACTGACTAACAGCTGCAATTGCCGGTCTCAAAATTAATATAGGCAAGTCAAACGCGAACAATGTGCTTAATTTCGAACCTCACCATGCTTGATTACAAAGTAAACAGGACCTATCATAAATTGATCATAGGTGCTATACACATTTGAGAATACGGGCTTAGCACAAAGTGAAATTTTGCATTGGTAACCTTGAAATTTAAGCGAAAGCTAGCTATAGAAAATTTTAGCAAAACTTAATGAATTTAAACGTGGGTTATATAGGTTCCCTAGTGCCCTCTGTGTATACGACGTTACGTGTCAAAAAACGAATTTCCGCCGTTTTAAGAGCCAGTGTACCTCTTTGATAGTTAGTTAATTTCAGGGCAATCCACCAGATATCGGTTTTGTTCCTGGTTCAGTCTTTGAGCATCCTGCTGAATACTATAAAAGTCGGCGGCGAACTCGTGAAATTGCTGCTGACGATGTAAAATTATCAACTGAAGAACAAGCGCTGAAGAAACGAGAGTGAGTTGTTTTGCGGAACGTCGGCACTTTTCAAAACACCATACAAATGTTGGCCCATGTATGGAACAGGGCCGGAACAGTAGTATAAGCATATTCCTAAGCCTAAGCCTAAAGCCTAAAGCCTAAGCGCAAGGATGAGCAGATTCCTAAGCCTAAGCCAAAACCGAAGCGAAATAGTTAGTCTAGAGCATCAACTGACTCTATTACACCACCGCCGGAAAACGATCCGGCCCTGTTCTATACATTGGTCCAAATGTTTATACATCGTTATTTTTTACGAGTGAGATTGAACGTCAGTTTCCAATCTGTTACTTTTAAATTTGTTTTGAGTTTTCTTTGCACGACCCATCATGAGCGTATGACTGAACTAAAATCTGCACAGGGCATGAGAGCTCGTTGGGCAAGAGCGCCATAGACTTATAGTGGTGATGGCCAATGTGAAGAACAGGGGCAGAACAGTATTATAAGCATATTTCTAATACTAAGCCTAAGCCTAACCCTAATCCTAAGCGTAAGAATAATCATATTCCTAAGCCTAAGCCTAAGCCAGGCAAAAAAACCATTCTAAAGCTCAAGTTACTCTAGTCTAGTCCCACAGAAAAACTCTCCGCCCCTGATCTATACATGGGCCGCGGTGATGGTAAACACCTCCCTTCTGAAACTATCGGTGTACGGTCAGATGTGCAAAATGTTCACGGAGAGACGATTAAATATCGGTGCTAAGATTAGTGACTTTGTCACAATCCGGAGTATGCCAAATATGACTAAGCGTTAGAAATTAATGCCCATGTAAAGATTACGGGCGGAACATGTTTCTGTGGGGCTAGAAAAGAGTAAGCTTAAGCGTTAGACTACTTTTTTGCTTTACTTAGGATTAGGCTTAGGCTTAAGCTTACAAATATGCTCATTCTTACGCTTAGTCTTACGCTTAGTCTTAGGCTTAGGCTTAGGCTTAGGTTTAGGCTTAGGAATATGGTCGTTCTTACACTTAGGCTTAGGCTCTGGCTTAGGCCTAGGAATATGCTTATAATACTGTGCCGCCCCTGTTTTTTTACATTGGCCGAAATGAATTATCGTTGCAAAGTTATGACTGAAAACAAACGCATTCCTGATTTCAGTCAAGTATTTACTGAGCTATTGAACAGCGAGGAAGATTTCGTGAGCCAAATGCGTTTCGCAATCGACTATTATTTAGCTGCATTGGATAATCCGAGCACGCCGAAACCATTACGCGATTTACGTGATGCAATATTTCTCAACTATAAAGATTTGTACAACTTTCATGCGAAGTTTGTTATTCTCATCTTATGAGCAATTAAACTTATGAATTTTAAGTCTGTTCAGAGCAGCTGAGCGGTGGAACAAACTAATTGTTTCGATTGTTTAATGAACTTCAAATGCTAAAACCCTTAAATCACGATGGTTGTGTAGTAGAAATCAAGCCTATGTTACTTTAAGGGGCCTACCGGTTCATGGTGGGTCTATAAAAGAGAAGGTTTAGATTCTAGATTACATTTTTTTGCTTAGGCTAATGCTTAGGAATACGATTAATCTACTGTTACGCGCCTCAAAGTAACATTGGCCAGAAATCACATAAGTATATGTTTTGGATAAATAAATTAGATTGTTCTTTGAACTAGGGATAGGACATCGTTGGGTCGGGCTCATGTTACTTTGAGTGGCAAAATTGACCAATTCTACTGAAGGCACAAAAGTTTCAAATTTTGATTGTTACGACGTGATATTTTCAACCTATTTTGCTAAAAAACAAATAAGTTTCAGATAAACAATTTACATCGTAAAATTTTAATAATGGTAATGCCGGCGAGGGGATACACCCCTCGTATTCCCCGAACCCCCATTGTCGCCGCGTGTCGTTTATAAAATTAAAATTTACTTTTGACGAGCACCGGCTTGAGTCGACGAATTGCCGTACACAATACGACAAGTACTGCGTAGTCCTCCGAATTAAACTGAAGCTTTCTTTTTAGCGTTCTGTTGAAAGGATTGCAATATTATAAAGATGATCCGAGCAAAGTTGGTCAAACGTTTGTCAGACTTGTAAGTTAATACTTTCTTACATTTTTAGTGTTTATCATCGAAAAATTTTGATTCGTCTAAAAATATTTTGCAGCGTCACCACAACCATGAATTCCAAGTACACTGTAACAAATGGTGAGTCAAATTGATTCTGTCGGAAATAGGCTTTTCCTGACTACACAAACTGAGTCAAACTCGACTCCGCCAGAGTCGAACGTGTATTTCAGTGAGTCGAATTTGACTCTGGTGGAGTCGAATTTGATTCAGTTTGTGTAGTCAGGAAAAGCCTATTTCCGAGACGCAGGAATATTTCCAGAAGAT
Organism: Enoplolaimus lenunculus; assembly: GCA_030248215.1. NCBI lineage: Eukaryota > Metazoa > Nematoda > Enoplea > Enoplida > Thoracostomopsidae > Enoplolaimus > Enoplolaimus lenunculus. The sequence continues at coordinate 41,109 of JASANG010001972.1, read as the reverse complement.
GCGAAGAACATGTTCTTGACCCAGAGTTCTTCTAATGCAGCTGAATAAAATTTCGGCCACGGAGGCGAGGCGGTTCGTAGGGTGAGGCGCCCCTTTCGCTCCCCACCCGTAGTTGCGGGACAGGTGCTATGTGCTGTAAACCAGCTTCGTGCCAGATGCATGCAATCATAGCTTTTCGATTTTGAAGTCCGATGATTTTTAAAAAACTGCATAGCGCGACATATACAACAAGCAGCCCCTGAAAGGGTCAGGGAGACGGGTTACAGATGTACTCAGTTAGTGTCAATAATAGCAAATACCTTGAGTGGCACAGTTATGTATATATAATGTATTAGCATTATTCTGCACCGCTGGATATTTGTACGAAAACAAATTCTTTTAAGATAAAATTTATTTTACATTTTGAATACAGTTTCGTGCAGATGGAAGTTTTTGGGCCTAATTTGTTGAATTAGTAAGTTAGGTAACTGAATTATTTCACTAAGGAGAAAAAGGTTCAAATTGTCAATATTTCGCATATGTTAGCCTAGGCTCTAACTAATCCATAAGAAACAATTTAAATCTGTAACCAAATCAGTTGGAAATGTTTGGTTTGAACCTGTATGTATAACTATTGTAACGGTTAAAACCACTAGCGGATCCAGACGGGGGCGATGGGACGTACGCAACCCATCAGTACCTTACAGGTTTTTACAATTTTCCCGCAGAATTTTTTGTGATTAAATGGTAAGGGTCGTACCTCACAATTTTTCGCCTTCAGAAAATTTTTTGTGATAAAATGATATGGTCGCTACCGTACAAGTTTTGCGTTTCATAACATTTGCCACGCTCACCCCTGTCAGAAGTTTTTGGACCCGCCTCTGGTGAAACATTGAAATTTCAACTAACGTGGGAAAACTAATTGTCCCTAGTCCCATAGTTTATATTTATGCTCGTTTTATCGGTGCTGAAACTCATGTGGGGCACATACGAACCCGTGGTTCGTGATCCGGATCCTTTTTTAAACCTTCAACCGCTTTCCTTGTTTGTTTACAGGAGCGAGATTTTGACAACCATGTTCGCTATTGTAAAGATGAACCAGACGCTGAAGAAATTTTAACCCAACCAGATGTTCATGAGTTTTTCGAGGTATATAATCTCTAAAACTTAAACATAAATTATAGCTTAATTAAGCTTGAATATTAGTTTAAGGAAAACTCAAATTGCTTGACATACTAACTAAACTAGAATTTCAAGTTTTAATCCAACTAACATGTTTTTAGTTTAACATGAGTTTAAGTAAACTTATTTTTGGTTTAATTAACAAATCCAGCGTAGAAATTATGTGTATCTGAGAGTTCACTAAGCTTAGCTTAAACTAAAAATACGTAAGATTTTAAACTAGTTTAAGAATAAACCATCCTGTTAGTTCAGTCAATCTAGAAACTTAGTTTAATACTGCTGGATTAGCTTAAGCTTAAATCAAGTTAGTTTAAGCTTTTTGAGAGTATAACGAAAAGCGTAGTGCTTGCGGAGTAAAATGGATATGACATAATTTTATTGGTTAATATTTCGGTTGCAGCTGTCGAACGCTTCATGGTAGGGTTAACTTACTACCGCGTACCACTGTTATTTGCTAAAAATCAGCACGCATTAGCTAAGTCCTATTCACGTGTATAAGTTTTTGCAGCGATAACTTGCAGCTACAACATACACGAAATACTTGCAGCTGCAACCATTTGCAAGGAAACATAATTTTTATCGTGAGTCTTGACTTGAATTTTTATAAATATTTTGCAAACGGCCAAATAAATATCAAACAAAAGCTAGAGATTATCAGTTAAGGTAATGATGCTGAATTAGTTCGGCTTGCAAGGCTATTCACCCCTATTAATTAATTTTTTGCGTATATTCATCAGGAATAGATTGCAGCTGCAATGAATTTTTGAACAAAACTTACAGCTGAAAGTTTAATCTGCAAGAAGCATTCACGCTTTAAAAGAAGGTTTTACTCGAAATTTCTTGACTTGAAACCGCTTTCATACCGATGCAATTTCTATTTTGTGCTTAAAAATGTAAAACTATTCAAAAATAATTTAAGCTTCTTGAATATATTAAAAAGTCTAAATTAGTTCTAGAAGCGCTCAGCAACATAGTTTCCGATTGACCAATCAAAATGCAGGTGCCAAAAATTCAAGCGACATGCAACAGCGTTCACACGTGCGAATTAAAATAATAGCATAAATTCTGGTGAATAATTTGCATCTGTATAAACTTCACAGCTGTTTTGTAACCGAATTTGCGCATGCAAGTTCCATGCACGAGTTTTCACTGCAAAAACTTGCACGTGTGAATAGGGCTTTAGACTAAGAGAAATCAGCTGTATGGACTAACAAATCTTATTCACGAATGAATTTAACAGTTAAAACTAATAATGGTAAAAACTTTGCCATGGAAAGAATAAGCTTAGGAGATTTATGATTACCTAAAATGTTTTGGCACTGAACAATAATACAATGCCTTGTTCGAGTTCGGGGTTTTTCCTAAATCCGTATTTACACGTGCAAGTTTTTGCTGCGAGAACTTGGAGCTGCAAATTGCACGCAGAATTTGCATTTTTTCATCAGCCAATAAGAAAGCGGCTGCAATAAATTCAGTGAACTTACACGGTTATTCACACATGTGAACAAAGTGTTTAGCTGTGATTTTTAATGAATTATTTACAGCTGCAAGGTTTACGAATGGGATTTTTGATAAAACTTGCAAACTCAAGTTGCAGTTGCAAGTTCTCACAGCAAAAACTTGCACGTGTGAATAGTGTTTAACCCATCCATATATGAGATGTTTATAATCAAACGTCCACGTGAAGCTAAAATACAATGATGTAATGTTTTCTAGAAGTTGGAAACAGATGAAGGTTGCGCAGGAAAACCGTTGCTGTCGTACTTGAAGTTACCTCACTCAAGACTTCAACAGTATCAAGGATATATAAAAGTATATTTCATTCTTCAAGATATATAAATATTTGGACATTTATGCAATTTGGCATATCTGCTATTCAAGCGAATATAAATGGCCAAGGCGAATCAGTTTGGATTACGCCAAATACCAATTAAGAGATAAAGCTGAACCGCGATGCAAAGCCAACGTTATTTGGTTATCGGTATTGTGTTTGGCCAAATAATGAAATCTGATTTGTCTATATGTTCAATAGTAGTTAGCGTAGGCAAAGCTGTTATTACATATAACAGCAGATTGGCCTGCGCAGTGCCGGAGCAGGCAGGGGTGAAGGCTGCCCCCAAATTCCAGGATGGGGGCATCAAACTCGCGAGCGAAGGGAATGAGAAGCCAGACGCATTTTAAAACTTAAGCGGTTTCTGTTTCAACCGGTTAGGGTGGGGGCCCCTTTAGAAGTGGGACCCTCTCCAAATGGGGGTATGGGGGTGGCTGCTCCGGCCCTGCATCAGAATATTGGTTAGGCCGTGCGAGTTGGCTTCAACCAATAGCATTGCGATAGCGGTGACATCACAGTGATAAAATCAGCTTTTATTAAACCAGGGGAAATGAAACGGCATCCGCTTGAACATATTTGTCGACGCGCGTGTATGATGTTGCTTTCATGATTTGACACAAACAATTAATGTAAAAGCAGACCACGATTTTTGAGTACTGCTAAACGCTTTAAAACACGATAACTTCGGCGGAGATTTGCTATGAGAGAGTTTAAGTGAAATGTTGTACAAGAGAACAGTTTTCGGGCCCCATGTAAAAGATCAGGGGTTGACCGTTTTTCTATGGAACTAGAAAGAGTAAGGTTAAGCTTTAGACTAATTTTTGCTTGGCTTTAGGCTTAGCTTTACGCTTAGGCTTAGAAATATGCTCATTGTTACGCTTAGGCTTAGGCTTAGGCTTAGGAATATGGTTATAATACTGTTCCGCCCCTGTTGTTTACATTGGTGTTTTCGGGACAAAATAACCAAACGTGTCAGCTTAAATATTTAGGACTAATTCTGAGGTTTTTGACGTCAATCGTACAGGTTTATCCAGCGTAATTGATAGAACCGGCACTTTTTACAGAAAACTTTTTCCAGAATGAGATCCAAACGTAAAAAAAAATAGCTAGAAATAACTTGAACCAAAGAATTTACATAATATTGGTCGATTAAAACGTTTCAGGAACTCGTTAAGTACACTTCACGTGCTCAAAAAGATCCGGCAAGTTTGCAGCGTGCTTTAGAGTTAATGATAAGCATCCCACGACGTGCCGATGATCTTGCTTATATCCGGCATTTGCAAGGATATCCGGGAGATATTGGGAAGCTTGGACGCCTGCTAAGACATGTGAGTGAAGGTATTGTCGTTAACCAGTAGCAAAAATTGTCCTGATTGGTTTGCTAATAAGAATCAAAGTTTCAGACTTGCAACCTTGAACTGTGATATTATGACAAGCATTTTCATGCTACGAAAATAGACAGCCGGATACTGCAATCAACAGTAATAAGCATTTTTGTATGCCGCTGGTAACGTTAGGCTGGGTTAACCCTTTCACTCATAGAGTATACTATGAGCAACTAAATACCATAATGTATGAGCAAAACACACACTGTAAAGCAGTGTTTAACATTTATAACATATATTCGCCGTGCAAAATCTCCACAAGACGTGAGAGCCTACTCGGGCTCGAGCGTCAAGCTCTTATAGCTCAGTGGTCATCGTAAACGCCTGTCACCCGTGAGACTTTGGTTCGAATCTTAGCTTGAAATTACATCTCATATGAAATTGAAAATATTCATGCGAGAAAGGGTTAAATATAGATTGTGTATGTAAGATAAGCTAAATTATTCAGCTAAAAGACAACTGTCACCAGGGTGTAATGTAAACAAATAGTAAAAATACAACGGAAATCGAGTGACCAAAATAACGACAAAAGCAACGGAAAACAGATATTTAAGGGTTTAATTTTGAAAAATATTTTATTTTTACGCCACGCCAAACTGCAATTAAGACGTGGCAAATAGTCACCGGGTTTTCTAAAATTTTAAACAAAAAATTGCAGATTTACTAAAACTTTGCAAGATTTTGCATGAATTTTGTCATTTTAATTTATTTCAAATCGTACAATTGCAGAATACTGTAAAAATTGAGTAATTATGCGTGGTGTAGAATTAATTTTGAGCGGTATTTAGATAACAAATAAGGAAACGGACATTGATTTTTACGATAAACGCATATCCGACACTGTTACAGTAACCAAGAGTGGATGATGCATACTTCAACAAGAGTATGCAACTGGGTACATTTTGTGTAAAAAAGAATGTACCTGGCACGCGTTGCGTTTTTGCCCTACCCCCCCTTTGTTTGAGAGAAGGTACAGCGTGTGCGAACCATGACACTTTATGTACGCGGTGTTAAACATGCTCCCCATATGATTTAATTTGGGGTCAAAAACGCTACGCCCGGTGGTACATTTTGTACCACGCGGAACCCCAAGAGTTGCACACTCTTGCATTATGCACTGTTGCTGTAACAACTCGTGTTTCACTGTTATCGTATAACTAAAACGTAGTTTGAGAGCTCGAATTAAACGATTTTATTTTACGTATTTCACTAGGTAATGCATTAAAACACTAGCGGATCCAAAGAGGGTTTGTACCCCCACGTCAGAAAATTGTTTGTGATAAAACCGTAAGGTCCCTACCATACGATTCTCGCTTTCAAAAATTGGCACATGTATAGCATACAGTAAAAATTGTGTTTCATAACTTTTGCCAGCTCCCTTCGTCAGAAATTTCTGGATCCGCCGCAGTACACCAAAGTTATTGGCTTATACATTGAAAATTGACAAACGATTGAAACTTCGTCAAAATCAGTGATTATAAAATGCTTTTTGTTTTCAGGATTCGTTTACAATTTGGGATGCGGCGGATCGTGAAGGAGTCGGTGTTATTCGTTACGTTTTTCTGTTCAAGTCAAAAATTGTCATAACTGATAAAATTGAAGACGAAGATCCAGAAGAATTTCCAGAGTTCAGATACGTTAGATCTCTCAGCGTAAGTTTGTTCAGACTCCTGGACAAATTTTTCTCAAACGTCTGCAACGTTGGGCATCCGTTCGTCATTGGTCCTGTAGTTTTGGAACCAGGGAATAAACATGGATAGAAATCAAACGCATTTTTCGTATTTGCATTGTCTTAACCCTTTCTCACAAGAATATTTTCCAAGGTGAGATTCGATCCACAGTCTCACGGGTGGGAGGCGTTTACGATGACCACTGAGCGACAGGAGCTTGACGCTCGAGCCCGAAGGGGATCTCGCGTCTTGTGGAGATTCTGCACTGCGCATATATGTTATATATGTTAAACACTGACTACAGTGTGTGTATTGCTCGTACATTATTGTATTTAGTTGCTCGTTGTATACTCTATGAGTGAAGGGGTTAATTTTGTATCAGGTTTGCAGTCCGCGTAAGAGTTCGTCAGAATGAAAACCTATGAGTAAACTGTACCGCATTTGAGAATACGGTCATTTACATAAGGGTTCTATGAATTGGCGTTGATTATTGGCGCCGGCGAATTACTCAATCGACATAACACCGAACAGCTGTCAATCTGAGCTATAATTCAGCTGATTATTAAGATTTAAGTATACGCTGAAACCTAAACGCAAATCGCGATGTATTTTGCTTTCAGTTGGATAAATACGACCTCGAAGATGACGATTACGATGAGCAGATTTGCATACTCAAACCTTTAGAGGGTTCATCCGAACTACCGACATTTAGTTTTAAACCGGAAATACCGGCAACTGCTAGCGTAACCAAGAAAGCGTGGGTTAATGATATAGAAGAAACTAAAAAGTCGCTTGGTAAGGCTTTGATGTATAATGATTCTGGCTTAAACTCGCAACACGGCCTGTAGTGTTGTTTACACGGCCTGTAGTGGTGTTTTTAAAGCGGTAGCAGCTTATCACCTGAAGATATTTTACGCATAGTTGGATAGTAAATAAAAACCTTTGGAATGCGACCGTCCTGGCTGGCTTACCGCGGCTACGATATTGTAATTTGGTCAACCAACACATGGTCACTATTGTTACATTGCCTTAAATGTTTGTGTGTTTGTAAACACGTGGGAAGCTTGGGACCTGTTTTGTTCCTATTAGATTTGAACTTTTGACTCAGTTTGTGTAGTCAGAAAAAGTCTATTTCGGACGGAGCGAGTCAATTTGACTCACCATTTTTTGCAGTGTATACAAGAATGTATGGGGAGGCGTTCGCTTACTAAAAGCTTTTAGACTCAATTATCCCCTCAAAATGATATCCTGGCAACGCCTCAGGTATGATCAACACTCTATTTTTAGTCACAGAGGAAGAAGAGCCGACCGAAGCAACCGCAACTGATTATCATTCGGATGTTAAAAGCGAATTTTCTGAATACACAACAGCGTCACAGAAAACGTCGTTAGTATTAGCTGGTACGCAAGTTAGCAGTTTAAGCTTTGTATTAAATGCTAGACAATATGGTTATTGTGAACTAGCGTGGGATTTCGAAGTCATGGTAACCCATGGCTTTAAGCACGATAACAAGCTAATATATGCTACGTTTTGCTACGTAAATTACTACGTATCAAATTTATTTCATTTGTTAAAAGCAGTATTAATTAAGCTGGCTTCATAATAAATAACGGCGTTGCAAACGCGTCGAATCTGTTGTTTTCGACTAAAACAGTCGGTTTTCTTCATGTAGCGAATATAGCCTCGGTAAACGTCATGGAACCTCAGTGAACCGCATACTGGAAATATTAGGCCCGTAGCCAGCTCACCTTGCTAGGGGGCTAAAAGTTTTTTCAGGAGGGGCATTCAAGGGTTTTCAGTGAGTTACAAGCAAGGTTGAAAACTGTTATGACTTCAAGGTTTGAAGAACTGTCGTTGAGGAAGGAAACAGTCAGAGAAAGCAAAGCCAGTTTAAAACCCAATAGTCAGCTTGAAACCCTTAAATGAACTAGTTACAAGCAAGGTTGAAATTTTCAGCGCAATTTTTTTTATTTTAAGAATAGGAGAGTAACCCTTTTATAGTCCGTGCCCACGCAGTCTTATTTATAGTAAGACGTGCCCACGCTGTCTAGTCTCTTTATTTGTTTTTTTGTCCTTCTCTTTTTTGATGCTTTTGTAACACAGCTTCCGGTTTTCTACGCATGACGTCAAATCGTCATTTTCACGTGAATGTTCTTCATAATTCGCCTCACGTGCCATGCGTATTTTCACGTGAATAGTCATGCGCCACAACAAAAACTTTCTAGGGGGCTCAAAAGTTTTCAGGGGGGATGAGCCTCCCATGCCCCCTTGGTTACGGGTCCGGGGAAGATCATATGAAGACATCTGTGGATCGTATGGGGGTCTGTTCACAGTTACGAAGCCTCGCCTGGCGAAAGAGGAAAACGTACGGTCATTAAAGGAACATTAATATTTTCTTAACAAATCTCGTAGCTAAGTAATTTCCTGTAAATTGACTATTAAATACCGTTTGTAAGTGAACAAAATGTATATTTATATGATTTAGGCACTGATGATGAAGAACCGCCGAAAAAACGCCTCAAAACTCCGCCTATGATAAGCCCATCTGGTTCATCAACGAGTGTTTACAGTAGCAATTATGATTTAAGTAAGTAAACTGCAAAACTTTTGAAACTGTAAAATAATAATAGTCAGTTTGTTCGAACATTCTTGTACACATTCGCCTACGGTTTCAAAAAATTTTACAATTTGGCAAAGTTTATGATTAGGATTTAGCTTAGGTTTGTTTACACGCTTGGTTTAGGTTTAATTCGCTGAAGGGGAAGTGTACAAGAGCCAGTTCGGGTTCGGTTAAATTTATATAATACTTAAACGTAATCAGAATACTAGGAGCAGTGAGTGTAAGCTATTTTGTAGTCAGCAGTATTATTGATAATATTCTCAGTTTATTTTTATCAAGATGCCGTTCCAGTGTTTTCGATCGAAACTTGCAGTTGCAGGCGGCAACTGCAAGTTTTGTCTAAAATTGCGCGTGCAAAGCACAGCTACGACTTTTCGCTGCAGAAACTTGCACGATTGCATGGGGCCTCGCATCTGAAATCACGGTTATAGCGTTGTTAATTATTTGTCATAAAGCCTTAGGGCATGCTTCCTTAATGATTACAGATAATAAGGATATCTGTATCATAACCTATATGACATCCACCACGTCCGCAAGTTGGTGGGGTGGTGGAGATCTCTACAAGAATCCCCGGCAGGGATCCCCATAAGGATTCCCACGAAGAATATGCGCGGGGTGGGGTTGGGTTAAAAAATTTTTATCCCATGACATCACTGCCTATTAATATTTTTGTATCTTTAATTTTAGTATTTTTTGCTAACCGAACGCATTAGTTGGCGGTAATAAGTGTCATCTTGCACCCATCTGGCCACGGCTGTGATAATAACATGGGCCAATGTTACTCTGCGGGGCATAACAGTAGTATAAGCATATTCCTGAGTGTAAGCCTAAGTCTAAGCAAAAAAATTTCTCAAAAGTTTAAAGCTTACTATATTAGGGTCCCACGAACAAATCGCATAGCCCTCAAAGTAGCATAAGCAAATAATACAAAATAAGAAAATATTAAATTTAAATAATGTCAATTTCAAAATATGGAAATACGAATTAATTTGTCGTTAAAACAGTTTTTTTTATCAAATTTCAGCAAATACCGCAGGTGCAAACGGCGGTAGCAGTACACTGGAAATGCAAGGCGACCGAGTAACGCGAACGCAGTACGGATTCAGAACAATTCACGAATCGTCGGCCAAAATGTGTTTGAAAGTAACCGGATATCCGCTGCCTGAAATATCGTGGTACAAAGACGGCACTCAGCTGCAAGAAGACTCTCGGCATTCGTTTTATCAGGACGACGAAGGATTTTTCGCTATGACAATGGATCCCGTCTACGAAGAAGACACAGGTCGATACAGTTGTGTAGCGACTAATGAATACGGACAAGCGACAACGTCGGCGTTTTTCCGTGTTATGAAAGGTATTAAACGTTCAAAAAATGCAACACTAATCGGCTACTTTTGAAGCAAATCAATTAAAAAACGTGATATATCTTTTGCTCAGTAAAACAAACTTTTTGGTAGCCAACAGGTAGTAATGACTTAGCCAATCAGAAAAGAGCATTCGCAACAGCCAATCGTATTTGAGTATGGTATTAAGGTAGTAACCAATCACAAGGCGTGTACTTGTCGCATAAAAATATTTACGCCATGGGCTAGCCCAAGTCGTAATTACGCCCTGCACTAGCCGAAGTCGGAATTGGGCTAAATTATGACTTGGGCTACGACACATATAGCAAATTTGTCCACAATCTTAATCGACTGATCAGAAAAAATATATATTTTACAGACAATAAAACAGAAAACAAAAAGTTGGGGTTAGGTATTCAAACTAACGAACTCTAACAAACCCAAATCTCAAAACGTGTGCAGTGGTAGGAAAATTCAAACGCTAAAATATGCTGAATTTTGAGCATCACCATTTTTCGGTTCTTAGAAGAACACAGTGAAACACTAGTTATTACAGCAACAGTGCATAATATAAGAGTATGCAACTCTTTGGGTTCCGCATGGTACAATATGTACCGTCGGGCGTTGCGTTTTTGTCCGACCCCCAATCTTGTTTAGAGGGGGGTCGCTATCACATGAATACCCCTAAATTAAACTATAAGGGGACCATGTTTGACGCTGCATACATAAAGTGTCAAGGTTCACACAGGTTGTACCCCTTTCTACGCAAAGGGGGGTAATGCAAAAACGCAACGGGTGCCGGGTACATTTTTTCTGCACAGAATGTACCCAGTTGCATACTCTTGTTAGTATGCATCATCCACTCTTGATATCACCAACTGATTTAAGTACCACATACCTCTGATAATACGGACATATGATTAAACAGCGTGAGAAAATTAATAGAAAAACAATAAATTTGGATTATTTTCAGTGGAAAAAGACCCGCAATCACCGGCATTTTTGGGACTCTTAGAAGACACCGACATCGAAGAAGGCTCAACGGCGTTGTTTCAAGTCGAAGTCGAAGGCTGGCCAGAGCCGGAACTGACATGGCTGGTCGATAACGAAATTATTCATCCTTCGCAAGATTTTAAGTATAAAAACAAATTTTCTAAACCCGTTGTCAGTTCGTTTGCCAGAGAAGCCAGAAAAATTTCAACAAAATGGATGATAAAATTTAGCTTAATTTACTCCCTTACACTTAGTAAAAATTGTTTAAAGGCTTGCAAAATATTGCTAGTGCGAACGTCCGCCCTGTTGGCTCTCAAAGGCTTCCAAAATGTTACTAGTGCGAAGGCCCCCCTCTTGGCTCCTTTGGCTATTGGTCCCCGTTTGTGTCAAGGACCCGTATTCTCAAATGCGTATGGCAACTATCATCAGTTTGTAATAGATTTTAAAACTCACTAACTATTGCAGTTTTTTTAACTCAAAATAAGCACACCAGTAGAACAAATCATATGCGAAAAATGTGCTGATTTTTGAGCATCAGCATTCACTGGTTTGTAAGTTACAAGACCTAGCGCCAACTGGTAATAGGTGCTACACACATTTGAGAATACAGGACAAGTTTATAGCAGACAGCCGGTAGACTGATTATTGATACTACTTATTCCTGTGTCAATGATAATGTAACAATTAAAAAGCATTCACTGGTTTGAAAGTTACAAGACCTATCGCCAACTGGTAATACGTGTTACACACATTTGAGAATACAGGCCAAGTTTATAGCAGACAGCCGGTAGACTGATTATCGATACTACTTATTCCTGTGTCAATGATAATGTAACAATTAAAATAACTCAAGTTGAAGGTATGGTGATTAGTAAAATGTGTTTCAAAATTTGGTCAAAAATTTTGATTTTGAATTAAAATTTTTTTCGTTTCTAGAATTGAATACGATGGCCAAAAGGCGTTGCTGGAAATCAAAGACGCGCAACCGGAAGACACCGGCGTGTACACATTGCGCATCGCGAACGAACACGGAATGAAAGAATGTTCCGCTAAACTCACCGTTCGAGAAGATCCGGATAAACTAAAAGTTCAACCAGAGTTCCAGCTGCCGCCGCGTGACGTTGAAGTCGATGAAGGTGGCACGGCGAAGTTCAAAGTTGTCTTAACAGGTTAGAATAAGTCAACGGAGGATTCAAATATTGCTGACCGGAGCGTACGCAATATTTAACAGTGAAAAAATCGCACGAGTCAACCGAACGAGGAACAGAACGTAACTTTGGTGATAATCTGAATACAAAAGTTTGGTTCTGGACCCTGTCGGGTGCCTGGACCTGAGTAATAGCCCCTAGATCCGCACATGGTAAGGGTCGTTTTTGACTTCTTGTTTTGCAGAATTGTTTTGCTTTGCGCAAAGCCTACTCCACAATGAAGTATTTATACCAAATGAAAATAAAATGAAGTCTGTTGAATTTCACAAGTACTGCTGGTGTTGTTTTGCTTACAAGAATGCTCTTGGCCAGTGGAGATGTAGTACAGCGGATCTAATTTTAAATGAGATAGTAATTAATGACCGATAACTTTAAGTGCAGACATAAACTGCAAAAAACGGTGAGTCAAATTGACTCTCTCCGAAATAGGCTTTTCAGGGCTACACAACTACACAAACTGAGCCAAAATTCGACTCCGCCAGAGTCATTTCGATTCATTGAGTCGCACGTTTGATACTGGCAGAGTCAAATTTTGACTCACTTTGTGTAGTCCCGAAAAGCCTGTTTCGGAGAGAGTCAATTTGACTCACCATTTTTTTTGCAGTGTACCTATTTGTTTTAAAAGTCTATTTCAGAAATTGTGGTTTTTTAATAAAATACTCATATTCACAGTCAGCTGGTATTTGGTCCGCTTTTTAGGATAACTATTAAGAATTTCAAAATATTTTCAACTTCAGTAAAATGAACTGAAACTTTTATATCCAGCACCAGAGAAAATGACCCCCCCCCGTTTATAACCCAGCGATCCCTCGTTTTGAGTTCCATGTACCAAAAATGCCACGAACCATAAAACGTTAATTGCAAACCATGACCTTTGCGTTAATAAATGGCTCTGCTTTACAGGCGACCCGGCACCGGATGTTGCATGGTACGCAAACGGTGGCCAACTTACTGAATGTCCGAATATTTCGTTGCTCGCTGAAGACGGCATTTATATTTGCACAATCAAGAACGTTACGTTGCATTTTAACGGCGAAATACTGTGCCGAGCTACTAACCGATTAGGTATCCTCCAAGGACGATTTACCAAGTGTTTAGCTACAGAGAAATGACGGTTACGAAAAATTTGGCTAAAATTCATCTATAAAGATACTTGTCAGCCGGTTTTGCGGAATACGCAAAAGTTAGCGAACCCACAACAATCTGCGCGCAAATTTTCTTTCCGCAGAACAATCAATCATATTTGTGTTCTGAGAAAATATTGAAAAATAAGGAATGCTAAAATGTTGACCAAAATACGTATGTGAGACGTTCCACCTTTAATAGTATAGATAATGAACGTATGAAATATTTTAAGTACTACTTCGGGACGGGTATAACAGCGGTGTTATGCTAAATGTTACAAGTAGCAATTTACGGAGGGTGGGTTAGGTTGGTCATTACCAATCATTGAGGTATGTTCGTCCACTGTAAACCTAATTCTTGCGTGCGTTATGGTTAAACATTAGCGTACTGGCACTTTGCTCAAACGTTTATATCCTTAAGCACGCGTGTTGTCAGCAACGTTTAATGCGCACCGCTGAGTTGAGTCCAATCAATTTGGAAAATTTAGCACAACAGAAGGTATCAGAGTTTTCAATTTCGTAACAATGCTGATTATTAAACTTATCGGTAAAAAAGCATTGAATTCTGTAGAAAATCACGGCCCATGTAAAGATCAGGGGTGGAACGTTTTTCTGTGGGTCTACAATAGAGTAAAGCTTAAGCTTTAGACTAATTTTTTTGCTTGGCTTAAGCTTAGGTTTAGGAATATGTTCATTCTTACGTATAGGCTTAGGCTTAGGTTTTGTAAAAAATGGTGAGTCAAAATGACTCTATCTCCGTAATAGGCTCTACGGGACGACGCAAACTGAGTCAAATTCGACTCACTGCGTTGCACGTTTGTGTCTGGCGGAGTCGAATTTGACTCCGTTTGTGTAGTCCCGTAGAGCCTATTTCGGAGTGAGTCATTTTGACGCACCATTTTTTGCAGTGTAGGCTAGGCTTAGGAACATGCTTATAACACTGTTCCACCCCTGTTCTTTACATTGGCCAAAATCACCGATCAAATATTTAAAACAACAAGAAATGTTGAAAACAGAAAACTCCAAGATAAAATCTGGTAATCGTTTTTTGACAAAGTTGCAACTTTATGATGCTACGTCAAACGCAACCACAATGATAGTTGCCAATTGCGGTTTAGGTGAATGTACTGCGACTGCAAGACTTCGAGTTCGTGCGAAAACTGGCAAACCGTTTTTTGAAACAGCTCTCATCGACCAAATGGTGAACCAAGGCGACCCTTTCACTGCATCGGTTAAAATTGCGTCTGATACCCCGTTGACGGTAAGTAGTAGTTGATTGAACTATCGCTCTTTCGGCCCATGTTACACTAAGTGGCGTCCAGATTTCTGGTGCGTCCGAGTAGGTTTCAGATTCTAGATTACATTTTTTTGCTTAGTCTTAGGCTTAGGCTTAGGAACACACTTTTGCAACGATTAGGTTTAGGCTTAGGCATACGCTTAATCTACTTTTACGCCGCTTAAAGTAACGTTGGCCACTCTTTCAATATCAAATCTTTCCATATCAAAACAATTTTATCCATTGTGCCTGGTTATTTGTTTGAGTATCGAACAGGATCCTCCTGATGCTGCGCCGCATACGTGTCACCTACTTGGCCTCATAAACATAATTAATTTGCAATTTAAACCCTTCAGGCAACAAAACAAAGCCTTTAATAGAATTTACTAAATAGGACAGTTGTTTACATGAGTTACCAAAAATATTTAGAACAGCTTTGATTTGACTCTTTTTTTAAAAATCAAGGATCACAGTAAAAATATCATAGTTAAGCTAAGAAGCTTCAGTGTTTATCATGCACCAACCCTCCAAAAGTTTCCTAGCGCACGAGTGATATTGTGCACTCGCCGAGCTAGAATTTTCAATTGGGAGGGGTGTGGGTGACCAGGAGTTTGTGATGGGCTATACTTTTGTTGACGTCCGGCGCCGTCCGTGAACCGTATTGCACCGTTCGTCACCGTGCGATACCCGTACGGTACCGTCCGTCAGGGTACGTCATCCGTACGGCGCTGTGCGTCACGGTCCATTACCGTGCGTCACTATACGGTATCATTCGCGTGTTTGCGTACGATAACGCACGGTGGCGAACGGTGCCGTACGGGTGACGAACGGCGCCAAACGGTGACGGACGGCGCGGGCAAAGGTGAGGGGCGCCAAACGGTGACGGCCGGCGCCAAACGGTGACGGACGGCGCCAAACGGTGACGGACGGCGCCAAACGGTGACGGACGGCGCCAAACGGTGACGGACGGCGCCAAACGGTGACGGACGGCGCCAAACGGTGACGGACGGCGCCAAACGGTGACGGACGGCGCCAAACGGTGACGGACGGCGCCGAACGACGACTATAGCACCACCCTACCAGTAAACGTTTAGCTTTGAGTATTTCTCGAGCGAAGGCGAACAGAAAAGTTTACGTAATTTTAAACCTGATGTATCAGCTCAAAACTTAAAGTTCAATTGAGTTTCAAAGTATAATTCGATCGTTACATTTTCAAGATCCGCGTTGCAAGCGAAGAAAAGTGTTACAAACCCTTGGCAATAGTCGCAAAACGTTTCTTTGTTCATTGATTATTTCAGGTATCGTGGCATTTAAACAACACACAACTCGATGGAGAAGAGTCGGACGCATTCAAGTTTACTCAACTCTCGGAGGACGGTGTGTACACAGCATCAGTGGCTCGGTTCGACAACTGCCATACCGGTGAATTAATGTGTCGTGCGGTCAACGACCAAGGTGAATCGTTTAGCTCATGCAAGCTAGGAATTCAAAAATACGGCACTGCGAAACCACAATTTCAATCACCGCTAGTTCCAATTAGCGTTCGCGAGGGCGAAACCCTTCGAGCGAAAGTGCTCATATCGGTGAGCCGCCCGATTGTAAATGGTATATCAACGGGAAACTAGTGGCCGAGAACGCGGAAGATGCGAACTGATTGCAGAAGACGGAGTGTATATATGTACAATTCACGGCGCCAGCGACGAAATGACCGGAACAATCAAGTGTATCGCGTACAACAAATACGGCGAAGCGACTTGTAGCGCACCTGTGAAAGTGGTCGAGTACCGGTTGAATTTATCAATTTTTGGGAACAACGTGACGAAGGTGAACTTGCGGCTGAAAGCAGTGCTAATGGGCGAACCGCGACCACGGTGACATGGTTTATTGCCGGTAACAACTCGTTGACGGACCGACTGTGACCTAAAAAAACCTTCTACCTTTCTCTTCTTCCGTCAATTTTTTCTATCCGCACATCAGAGATCCTTCATACTAAACAAATACAATATAAAATTTTATATGAAAATTATATTAAAAGGGCAATACTTTAGCGGCGAGAATTAACGTATCTAACCTAATCTCTTAAAGTTCCTAACCTAAGCCTAGCTAACAAAAAATGTAATAGAATCTAAACCTACTCACGCACCAAAATCTGACCCACTTATTAACATCCGAAAGAGCGAACAATCAACATTACTCACGGTATCAAATTACGATGTGAAAGGCCCTTTCACATTTGTATAAGAAGCTGTTTCAAAAAACGTTTCCATTTCGCAAACTCAAGTCTCATGCAGTACTCCTAAACCCAATTCAATATCATTTTGATTTACACATATAAATTCAACTTTTCAAAAAACGATTACCAATTTTATCTGAGTTTTTTCTTATTTTTTTTTAAATCTTCATGATTTTGGCAATGAAAACAAGGTGATTACATTCCCTATACACTAAAAAATTCGTAAAAACTCACTCAATAGCTCTACGACTACACAAACCAAATCGACCGCCAACACAAACGTGAACGCATATCAATTTACTATTTCGTCTAACTATCAGAAGCATTTGTCACATTTTAAAATTAACTAACCTTCGTAAAATAACAATCCAAATAAAGCTTAACCAACAAAAATTAAAAACTTTACTTTTAACCAAAACTCCACCCCTATCTTTACATGGCCTGATTTCTCACAAATTCAATCTTTTTTACCGATAATTAATAATCACATATTTCACAAATTCAAAACTCAATACTTTTGCTAATTCAAATATCCAACAACTCACAGGATAAACTCTGACCAACCACCGTCTTAAGATTAAACGTTTAGCAAAAGTGCCATACCTAATTTTAACCATAAAGCCCAATAGTTTACATACAAACATACCTCAATATTGTAATGACCAACCTAACCCACCCTCCTAAATTCTACTTTAACATTTAACACCGCTTTATACCCGTCCCGAAGTAGTACTTAAAATATTTCATACGTTCATTATCTATACTATTAAAGGTGGAACGTCTCACATACGTATTTTGGTCAACATTTTAGCATTCCTTATTTTTCAATATTTTCTCAGAACACAAATATGATTGATTGTTCTGCGGAAAGAAAATTTGCGCGCAGATTGTTGTGGGTTCGCTATTTTAGCCAAATTTTTCGTAACCGTCATTTCTCTGTAGCTAAACACTTGGTAAATCGTCCTTGGAGGATACCTAATCGGTTAGTAGCTCGGCACAGTATTTCGCCGTTAAAATGCAACGTAACGTTCTTGATTGTGCAAATATAAATGCCGTCTTCAGCGAGCAACGAAATATTCGGACATTCAGTAAGTTGGCCACCGTTTGCGTACCATGCAACATCCGGTGCCGGGTCGCCTGTAAAGCAGAGCCATTTATTAACGCAAAGGTCATGGTTTGCAATTAACGTTTTATGGTTGTGGCATTTTTGGAATGGAACTAAAGAGGAGCTGGGATAAACGGGGGGGGGTCATTTCTCTGGTGCTGGAAAAAAGTTTCAGTTCATTTTACTGAAGTTGAAAATATTTTGAAATTCTTAATAGTTATCCTAAAAAGCGGACCAAATACCAGCTGACTGTGAATATGAGTATTTTATTAAAAAACCACAATTTCTGAAATAGACTTTTAAAACAAATAGGTACACTGCAAAAAAATGGTGAGTCAAATTGACTCTCTCCGAAACAGGCTTTTCGGGACTACACAAAGTGAGTCAAAATTTGACTCTGCCAGTATCAAACGTGCGACTCAGTGAATCGAAATGACTCTGGCGGAGTCGAATTTTGGCTCAGTTTGTGTAGTTGTGTAGCCCTGAAAAGCCTATTTCGGAGAGAAGTCAATTTCACTCACCGTTTTTTGCAGTTTATGTCTGCACTTAAAGTTATCGGTCATTAATACTATCTCATTTCAAATTAGCCCCGCTGTACTACATCTCCACTGGCCAAGAGCATTCTTGTAAGCAAAACAACACCAGCAGTACTTGTGAAATTCAACAGACTTCATTTTATTTTCATTTGGTATAAATACTTCATTGTGGAGTAGGCTTTGCGCAAAGCACAACAATTCTGCAAAACAAGAAGTCAAAAACGACCCTTACCATGTGCCGATCGAGGGGCTGTTACTCAGGTCCAGGCACCCGACAGGGGTCAAAACCAAACTTTTGTATTCAGATTATCACCAAAGTTACGTTCTGTTCCTCGTTCGGTTGACTCGTGCGATTTTTTCACTGTTAAATATTGCGTACGCTCCGGTCATAAATATTCAATTCCGTCATTACTTTACCGTCAGAAACTTCCTAATTTTCGCCGTGCCACCTTCATCGACTTCAACGTCACGGTGGATAGCCGGAACCGGTGAACTTTCAAAATCATCGCATCTTTCTCAATGCGATAACCCAGCGCAACATTCTTCATTTGTTTGTCCGCCACCAAATGTGTATACCGGTGTCTTCCGGTTGCGCGTCTTTGATTTCCAGCAACGCCTTTTGGCCATCGTATTCAATTCTAGAAACGAAAAAAATTTTAATTCAAAATCAAAATTTTTGACCAAATTTTGAAACACATTTTACTAATCACCATACCTTCAACTTGAGTTATTTTAATTGTTACATTATCATTGACACAGGAATAAGTAGTATCGATAATCAGTCTACCGGCTGTCTGCTATAAACTTGGCCTGTATTCTCAAATGTGTGTAACACGTATTACCAGTTGGCGATAGGTCTTGTAACTTTCAAACCAGTGAATGCTTTTTAATTGTTATATCATGACCAGGAATAAGTAGTATGAATAATCAGTCGACCGGCTGTCTGCGATAACTTGTCTGTATTCTCAATGTGTATAGCACCTATTACCAGTTGGCGCTAGGTCTTGTAACTTACAAACCAGTGAATGCTAAGGCTCAAAAATCAGCACATTTTTCGCATATGATTTGTTCTACTGGTGTGCTTATTTTGAGTTAAAAAAACTGCAATAGTTAGTGAGTTTTAAAATCTATTACAAACTGATGATAGTTGCCATACGCATTTGAGAATACGGGTCCTTGACACAAACGGGGACCAATAGCCAAAGGAGCCAAGAGGGGGGCCTTCGCACTAGTAACATTTTGGAAGCCTTTGAGAGCCAATAGGGTGGACGTTGCACTAGAATATTTGAAGCTTAAAAATTTTTATTAAGTGTAAGGGAAGTAATGAAGATATTTTATATCCATTTTGTCTAAATTTTTCTGCTTCTCTGGCAAACGAACTGAACAACGGGTTTAGAAAATTTGTTTTTATACTTAAAATCTTGCGAAGGATGAATAATTTCGTTATCGACCAGCCATGTCAGTTCCGGCTCTGGCCAGCCTTCGACTTCGACTTGAAACAACGCCGTTGAGCCTTCTTCGATGTCGGTGTCTTCTAAGAGTCCCAAAAATGCCGGTGATTGCGGGTCTTTTTCCACTGAAAATAATCCAAATTTATTGTTTTTCTATTAATTTTCTCACGCTGTTTAATCATATGTCCGTATTATCAGAGGTATGTGGTACTTAAATCAGTTGGTGATATCAAGAGTGGATGATGCATACTAACAAGAGTATGCAACTGGGTACATTTTGTGCAGAAAAAATGTACCCGGCACCCGTTGCGTTTTTGCATTACCCCCCTTTGCGTAGAAAGGGGTACAACCTGTGTGAACCTTGACACTTTATGTATGCAGCGTCAAACATGGTCCCCTTATAGTTTAATTTAGGGGTATTCATGTGATAGCGACCCCCCTCTAAACAAGAGTGGGGGTCGGCCAAAAACGCAACGCCCGACGGTACATATTGTACCATGCGGAACCCAAAGAGTTGCATACTCTTATATTATACACTGTTGCTGTAATAACTAGTGTTTCACTGTGTTCTTCTAAGAACCGAAAAATGGTGATGCTCAAAATTCAGCATATTTTAGCGTTTGAATTTTCCTACCACTGCACACGTTTTGAGATTTGGGTTTGTTAGAGTTCGTTAGTTTGAATACCTAACCCCAACTTTTTGTTTTCTGTTTTATTGTCTGTAAAATATATATTTTTTCTGATCAGTCGATTAAGATTGTGGACAAATTTGCTATATGTGTCGTAGCCCAAGTCATAATTTAGCCCAATTCCGACTTCGGCTAGTGCAGGGCGTAATTACGACTTGGGCTAGCCCATGGCGTAAATATTTTTATGCGACAAGTACACGCCTTGTGATTGGTTACTACCTTAATACCATACTCAAATACGATTGGCTGTTGCGAATGCTCTTTTCTGATTGGCTAAGTCATTACTACCTGTTGGCTACCAAAAAGTTTGTTTTACTGAGCAAAAGATATATCACGTTTTTTAATTGATTTGCTTCAAAAGTAGCCGATTAGTGTTGCATTTTTTGAACGTTTAATACCTTTCATAACACGGAAAAACGCCGACGTTGTCGCTTGTCCGTATTCATTAGTCGCTACACAACTGTATCGACCTGTGTCTTCTTCGTAGACGGGATCCATTGTCATAGCGAAAAATCCTTCGTCGTCCTGATAAAACGAATGCCGAGAGTCTTCTTGCAGCTGAGTGCCGTCTTTGTACCACGATATTTCAGGCAGCGGATATCCGGTTACTTTCAAACACATTTTGGCCGACGATTCGTGAATTGTTCTGAATCCGTACTGCGTTCGCGTTACTCGGTCGCCTTGCATTTCCAGTGTACTTCCGCCGCCGTTTGCACCTGCGGTATTTGCTGAAATTTGGTAAAAAACTGTTTTAACGACAAATCAATTCGTATTTCCATATTTTGAAATTGACATTATTTAAATTCAATATTTTCATATTTTGTAATTGCTTATACTACTTGAGGGCTATGCCGTTTGTTCGTGGGACCCTAATATAGTAAGCTTTAAACTTTTGAGAAATTTTTTTGCTTAGACTTAGGCTTACACTCAGGAATATGCTTATACTACTGTTATGCCCCGCAGAGTAACATTGGCCCATGTTATTATCACAGCCGTGGCCAGATGGGTGCAAGATGACACTTATTACCGCCAACTAATGCGTTCGGTTAGCAAAACATACTAGAATTAAAGATACAAAAAATATTAATAGGCAGTGATGTCATGGCGTAAGAATTTTGAACACCACCCCACCTCACCCAGCGCATATTCTTCGTGGGAATCCTTATGGGGATCCCTGCCGGGGATTCTTGTAGAGATCTCCACCACCCCACCAACTTGCGGACGTGGTGGATGTCATATAGGTTATGATACAGATATCCTTATTATCTGTAATCATTAAGGAAGCATGCCCTAAGGCTTTATGACAAATAATTAACAACGCTATAACCGTGATTTCAGATGCGAGGCCCCATGCAATCGTGCAAGTTTCTGCAGCGAAAAGTCGTAGCTGTGCTTTGCACGCGCAATTTTAGACAAAACTTGCAGTTGCCGCCTGCAACTGCAAGTTTCGATCGAAAACACTGGAACGGCATCTTGATAAAAATAAACTGAGAATATTATCAATAATACTGCTGACTACAAAATAGCTTACACTCACTGCTCCTAGTATTCTGATTACGTTTAAGTATTATATAAATTTAACCGAACCCGAACTGGCTCTTGTACACTTCCCCTTCAGCGAATTAAACCTAAACCAAGCGTGTAAACAAACCCTAAGCTAAATCCTAATCATAAACTTTTGCCAAATTGTAAAATTTTTTGAAACCGTAGGCGAATGTGTACAAGAATGCTCCAACTTTAGACTGACTATTATTCTTTTGACAGTTTCAAAAGTTTTGCGAGTTTGCTTACTTAAATCATAATTGCTACTGTAAACACTCGTTGATGAACCAGATGGGCTTATCATAGGCGGAGTTTTGAGGCGTTTTTTCGGCGTTCTTCATCATCAGTGCCTGAGTCGTATACAAATATACATTTATGTTCACTTACGGAAACCGGTCTTTGATTGGTTCACTATACAGGAAATTACTTAGCTACGGGATTCTGTTAAGAGAAATATTAATGTTCCTTTGGCGACAGTAAGTTTACCTACTTTCGCCTGGCGAGGCTTCGTAACTGTGAACAGACCCCAATACGATCCACAGATGTCTTCATATGATCTTCCCCGGACCCGTAGTCAAGGGGAGGCAGGGGAGGCTCAGCCCCCCTAGAAAGATTTCAACCTTGCTTGTAACTCATTGAAAACCCTTGAATGCCCCTCCTGAAAAAACTTTTAGCCCCCTAGCAAGGTGAGCTGGCTACGGGCCTAATATTTCCAGTATGCGGTTCAGCTCAGGTTACCATGAACGTTTACCGAGGCTATATTCGCTACATGAAGAAGAACCGAATGTTTTCACATCGGAAACAACAGATTCGACGCGTTTTCAACACCGTTATTTATTATGAAGCCAGCTTAATTGATACTGCTTTTAACAGATGATATCTAAATTTGATACGTCGTAATTTTCGTAACAAAACGTAGCATATATTAGCTTGTTATCGTGCTTAAAGCCATGGGTTACCATGACTTCGAAACTCCCACGCTAGTTCGCAATAACCATATTGTTCTAGCGTTTAATACAAAGCTTTAAACTGCTAACTTGCGTACCAGCTAATACTAACGACGTTTTCTGTGACGCTGTTATCTATTCAGAAAAATTCGCTTTTAACATCCGAATGATAATCAGTTGCATTTGCTTCGGTTGACTCTTCTTCCTCTGTATTGACTAAAAATAATGTTTTTAAAATATCCCTGAGGCGTCTTTGCCAAGATATCATTTTTGAAAGAGATAATTGAGTCTAAAAGCTTTTAGTAAGCGAACGCCTCCCCATACATTCTTGTATACACTGCAAAGAATAGTAAGTCAAATTGACTCACTCACATACAAAATAGACTTTTTTCTACAACTACCACGAACTGAGTCAAAAGTTCAAATCTAATAGGAACGAAAAGACGGGTCCCAGCTTCCATAGTGTTTTCAAACACACAAACATTAACGACAATGTAACAATAGTGACCATGTGTTGGTTGACCAAATTACAATATCGTAGCCGCGGTAAGCCAGCCAGGACGGTCGCATTCCAAAAGGTTTTTATTTACTATCCAACTATGCGTAAAATATCTTCAGGTGATTAAAGCTGCTGACCGCTTTAAAAACACCACTACAGGCCGTGTACACACTACAGGCCGTGTTGCAGTTTAAGCCAGAATCATTATACATCAAAGCCTTACCAAGCGACTTTTTAAGTTTCTTCTATATCGTTAACCCACGCTTTCTTGGTTACGCTAGCAGTTGCCGGTATTTCCGGTTTAAAACTAAATGTCGGTAGTTCGGATGAACCCTCTAAAGGTTTGAGTATGCAAATCTGCTCATCGTAATCGTCATCTTCGAGGTCGTATTTATCCAACTGAAAGCAAAATACATCGCGATTTGCGTTTAGGTTTCAGCGTATACTTAAATCTTTAATAATCAGCTGAATTATAGCTCAGATTGACAGCTGCTTCGGTGTTATGTCGATTAGTAATTCGCCGGCGCCAATAATCAACGCCAATTCATAGAACCCTTATGTAAATGACCGTATTCTCAAATGCGGTACAGTTTACTCATAGGTTTTCATTCTGACGAACTCTTACGCGGACTGCAAACCTGATACAAAATTAACCCCTTCACTCATAGATACAACCAGCAACTAAATACAATAATGTACGAGCAATACACACACTGTAGTCAGTGTTTAACATATATAACATATATTCGCAGTGCAGAATCTCCACAAGACGCGAGATCCCCTTTTCGGGCTCGAGCGTCAAGCTCCTGTCGCTCAGTGGTCATGGTAAACGCCTCCACCCGTGAGAGTGTGGATCGAATCTCACCTTTGGAAAATATTCTTTGTGAGTAAAGGGTTAAAGATGCAAATACGAAAAATGCGTTTGATTTCTATCCATGTTTATTCCCTGGTTCCAAAACTACAGGACCAATGACGAACGGATGCCCAACGTTGCAGACGTTTGAGAAAATTTGTCCAGGAGTCTGAACAAACTTACGCTGAGAGATCTAACGTATCTGAACTCTGGAAATTCTTCTGGATCTTCGTCTTAATTTTATCAGTTCTACAATTTTTGACTTGAACAGGAAAACGTAACGAATAACACCGACTCCTTCACGATCCGCCGCATCCCAAATTGTAAACGAATCCTGAAAACAAAAAGCATTTTATAATCACTGATTTTGACGAAGTTTCAATCGTTTGTCAATTTTCAATGTATAAGCCAATAACTTTGGTGTACTGCGGCGGATCCAGAAATTTCTGACGAAGGGAGCTGGCAAAAGTTATGAAAACACAATTTTTACTGTATGCTATACAGTGCCAATTTTTTTTAAAAGCGGAGTGGTATGGTAGGGACCTTACGGTTTTATCACAAAGCAATTTTTTCTGACGTAGGGGGTACAATTCCTATTTGGATCCGCTACGTGTTTTAATGCATTACCTAGTGAAATACGTAAGAGTGAAATCGTTTTAATTCGGGCTCTTAAACTACGTTTTAGTTATAAGATAGCAGTGAAACACCAGTTGTTACAGCAACAGTGCATAATCCAAGAGTGTGCAACTCTTGGGGTTCCGCGTGGTACAAAATGTACCACCGGGCGTAGCGTTTTTTGACCCCAAATTAAATCATATGGGGAGCATGTTTTAACACCGCGTACATAAAGTGTCATGGTTGGCGCACTATGTACCTTCTCTCAAACAAAGGGGGGGTCGGGCAAAAACGCAACGCGTGCCCAGGTACATTCTTAATATTTTTACACAAAATGGACCCGGTTGTCATGTTCTTGTTAAAAGTATGCATCATCCACTCTTGGTTACTGTAACAGTGTCGGATATGCGTTTGTAGTGAAAATTGATGTCCTTTTCCTTATTTGTTATAACTACCGTTCTAATTTAATTCTAAATCACGTATAATTGTTCAATTTTTACAGTATTCTGCAATTGTACAATTTGAAATGCTTTAAAATGACAAAATTAATGCCAAATCATGCAAAGTTTTAATAAATCTGCAATTTTTTATTTAAAATTTTAGAAAACCCGGTGACTATTTTGCCACGTCTTAATTGCAGTTAGGCGTGGCGTAAAAATAAAATATTTTTTCAGAAAATTAAACCCTTAAATATCTGTTTTTCATTTGCTTTTGTCGTTATTTCGGTCACTCGATTTTCGTTGTATTTTTACTATTTGTTTACATTACACCCTGGTGACAGTTGTCTTTTAGCTGAATAATTTAGCTTTTCTTACATGCTCACAATCTATATTTAACCCTTTGTCGCATGAATATTTCCAATTTCATATGAGATCAAATTTCAAGCTCAAGATTCGAACCAAAGTCTCACGGGTGACAGGCGTTTCAGAATGACCACTGAGCTATAAGAGCTTGACGCTCGAGCCCGTTTAGGCTCTCACGTTCTTGTGGAGAATTTGCCACGGCGAATATATGTTTATAAATGTTAAACACTGCTTTACGAGTATGTCTTTTGTATTCATACATTATGGTATTTAGTTGCTCATAGTATACTCTATGAGTGAAAAGGGTTAACCCAGCCTAACGTTACCAGCGGCATACAAAAATGCTTATTACTGTTGATTGCAGTATCCAGCTGTCTATTTTCGTAGCATGAAAATGCTTGTCATAATATCACAGTTCAAGGTTGCAAGTCTGAAACTTTGATTCTTATTAGCAAACCAATCAGGACAATTTAATGCTACTGGTTAACGACAATACCTTCACTCACATGTCTTAGCAGGCGTCCAAGCTTTCCAATATCTCCCGGATATCCTTGCAAATGCCGGATATAAGCAAGATCATCGGCACGTCGTGGGATGCTTATCATTAACTTGAACACGCTGCAAACTTGCCGGATCTTTTTGAGCACGTGAAGTGTACTTAACGAGTTCCTGAAACGTTTTAATCGACCAATATTATGTAAATTCTTTGGTTCAAGTTATTTCTAGCTATTTTTTTTACGTTTGGATCTCATTCTGGAAAAAGTTTTCTGTAAAAAGTGCCGGTTCTATCAATTACGCTGGATAAACCTGTACGATTGACGTCAAAAACCTCAGAATTAGTCCTAAATATTTAAGCTGACACGTTTGGTTATTTTGTCCCGAAAACACCAATGTAAACAACAGGGGCGGAACAGTATTATAACCATATTCCTAAGCCTAAGCCTAAGCCTAAGCGTAACAATGAGCATATTTCTAAGCCTAAGCGTAAAGCTAAGCCTAAAGCCATGCAAAAATTAGTCTAAAGCTTAACCTTACTCTTTCTAGTTCCATAGAAAAACGGTCAACCCCTGATCTTAACATGGGGCCCGAAAACTGTTCTCTTGTACAACATTTCACTTAAACTCTCTCATAGCAAATCTCCGCCGAAGTTATCGTGTTTTAAAGCGTTTAGCAGTAGCTCAAAAATCGTGGTCTGCTTTTACATTAATTGTTTGTATCAAATCATGAAAGCAACATCATACACGCGCGCATCGACAAGATCTGTTAAAGCAGGATGCCGTTTCGTTTCCCCTGGTTTAATAAAAGCTGATTTTATCACTGTGATGTCACCGCTATCGCAATGCTATTGGTTGAAGCCAACTCGCACGGCCTAACCAATATTCTGATGCAGGGCCGGAGCAGCCACCCCCATTCCCCCATTTGAGAGAGGGATTTTCCCACTTCTAAAGGGGCCCCCCCCCTAACCAGTTGAAACGGAAACCGCTTCAAGTTTTTAAAATGCGTCTGGCTTCTCATTCCCTTCGCTAGCAGGTTTGATGCCCCCATCCTGGAATTTGAGGGCAAGCCTTCACCCCCTGCTACTGCTCCGGCACTGCGCAGGCCAATCTGCTGTTATATGTAATAACAGCTTTGCCTCACGCTAACTACTATTGAACATATACGACAAATCAGATTTCATTATTTGGCCAAACACAATACCGATAACCAAATAACGTTGGCTTTGCATCGCGGTTTCAGCTTTATCTCTTAATTGGTATTTGGCGTAATCCAAACTGATTCGCCTTGGCCATTTATATTCGCTTGAATGGCAGATATGCCCAATTGCATAAATGTCCAAATATTTATATATCTTGAAGAATGAAATATACTTTTTATATATCCTTGATACTGTTGAAGTCTTGAGTGAGGTAACTTCAAGTACGACAGCAACGGTTTTCCTGCGCAACCTTCATCTGTTTCCAGCTTCTAGAAAACATTACATCATTGTATTTTAGCTTTACGTGGACGTTTGATTATAAACATCTCATATATGGATGGGTTAAACACTATTCACACGTGCAAGTTTTTGCTGTGAGAACTTGCAACTGCAACTTGAGTTTGCAAGTTTTATCAAAAATCCCATTCGTAAACCTTGCAGCTGTAAATAATTCATTAAAAATCACAGCTAAACACTTTGTTCACATAACCGTGTAAGTTCACTGAATTTATTGCAGCCGCTTTCTTATTGGCTGATGAAAAAATTCAAAATCTTCGTGCAATTTGCAGCTCCAAGTTCTCGCAGCAAAAACTTACGTGTCAGTACGGCTTTAGGCAAAACCCCGAACTCGAACAAGGCATTGTATTATTGTTCAGTGCCAAAACATTTTAGGTAATCATAAATCTCCTAAGCTTATTCTTTCCATGGCAAAGTTTTTACCATTATTAGTTTTAACTGTTAAATTCATTCGTGAATAAGATTTGTTAGTCCATACAGCTGATTTCTCTTAGTCTAAAGCCCTATTCACATGTGCAAGTTTTTGCAGTGAAAACTCGCGCATGGAACTTGCATGCGCAAATTCGGTTACAAAACAGCTGTGAAGTTTATACAGATGCAAATTATTCACCAGAATTTATGCTATTATTTTAATTCGCACGTGTGAACGCTGTTGCATGTCGCTTGAATTTTTGGCACCTGCATTTTGATTGGTCAATCGGAAACTATGTTGCTGAGCGCTTCTAGAACTAATTTAGACTTTTTAATATATTCAAGCTTAAACTATTTTTGAATAGTTTTACATTTTTAAGCACAAAATAGAAATTGCATCGGTATGAAAGCGGTTTCAAGTCAAGAAATTTCGAGTAAAACCTTCTTTTAAAGCGTGAATGCTTCTTGCAGATTAAACTTTCAGCTGTAAGTTTTGTTCAAAAATTCATTGCAGCTGCAATCTATTCCTGATGAATATACGCAAAAAATTAATTAATAGGGGTGAATAGCCTTGCAAGCCGAACTAATTCAGCATCATTACCTTAACTGATAATCTCTAGCTTTTGTTTGATATTTATTTGGCCGTTTGCAAAATATTTATAAAAATTCAAGTCAAGACTCACGATAAAA
Source organism: Enoplolaimus lenunculus (assembly GCA_030248215.1). Taxonomy (NCBI): domain Eukaryota; kingdom Metazoa; phylum Nematoda; class Enoplea; order Enoplida; family Thoracostomopsidae; genus Enoplolaimus; species Enoplolaimus lenunculus. The sequence continues at coordinate 12,130 of JASANG010001972.1, read as the reverse complement.
ATTATGTTTCCTTGCAAATGGTTGCAGCTGCAAGTATTTCGTGTATGTTGTAGCTGCAAGTTATCGCTGCAAAAACTTATACACGTGAATAGGACTTAGCTAATGCGTGCTGGTTTTGTAGCAAATAACAGTAGTACGCGGTAGTAACTTGACCCTACCATGAAGCGTTCGACAGCTGCAACCGAAATATTAACCAATATGTCATATCCATTGTTTTACCCCGCAAGCACTACAATTTTCGTTATACTCTCAAAAAGCTTAAACTAAACTAAGTTTCTAGATTAACTGAACTAACAGGATGGTTTATTCTTAAACTAGTTTAAAATCTTACGTATTTTTAGTTTAAGCTAAGCTTAGTGAACTCTCAGATACACATAATTTCTACGCTGGATTTGTTAATTAAACCAAAAATAAGTTTACTTAAACTCATGTTAAACTAAAAACATGTTAGTTGGATTAAAACTTGAAATTCTAGTTTAGTTAGTATGTCAAGCAATTTGAGTTTTCCTTAAACTAATATTCAAGCTTAATTAAGCTATAATTTATGTTTAAGTTTTAGAGAGTATATACCTCGAAAAACTCATGAACATCTGGTTGAGTTAAAATTTCTTCAGCGTCTGGTTCATCTTTACAATAGCGAACATGGTGGTCAAAATCTCGCTCCTGTAAACAAACAAGGAAAGCGGTTGAAGGTTTAAAAAAGGATCCGGATCACGAACCACGGGTTCGTATGTGCCCCACATGAGTTTCAGCACCGATAAAACGAGCATAAATATAAACGATGGGACTAGGGACAATTAGTTTTCCCACGTTAGTTGAAATTTCAATGTTTTCACCAGAGGCGGGTCCAAAAACTTCTGACAGGGGTGAGCGTGGCAAATGTTATGAAACGCAAAACTTGTACGGTAGCGACCATATCATTTTATCACAAAAAATTTTCTGAAGGCGAAAAATTGTGAGGTACGACCCTTACCATTTAATCACAAAAAATTCTGCGGGCAAATTGTAAAAAATTGTAAAATGCTGATGGGTTGCGTACGTCCCCTCGCCCCCGTCTGGATCCGCTAGTGGTTTTAACCGTTACAATAGTTATACATACATGTTCAAACCAAACATTTCCAACTGATTTGGTTACAGATTTAAATTGTTTCTTATGGATTAGTTAGAGCCTAGGCTAACATATACGAAATATTGACAATTTGAACCTTTTTCTCCTTAGTGAAATAATTTAGTTACCTAACTTCCTAATTCAACAAATTAGGCCCAAAAACTTCCATCTGCAGGAAACTGTATTCAAAATGTAAAACAAATTTTATCTTAAAAGAATTTGTTTCCGTACAAGTATCCAGGGGTGCAGAATAATGCTAATACATTATATATACATAACTGTGCCACTGAAGGTATTTGCTATTATTAACACTAACTGAGTACATCTGTAACCCGTCTCCCTGACCCTTTCAGGGGCTGCTTGTTGTATATGTCGCGCTATGCAGTTTTTTAAAAATCATCGGACTTCAAAATCGAAAAGCTATGATTGCATGCATCTGGCACGAAGCTGGTTTAGAGCACATAGCACCTGTCCCGCAACTACGGGTGGGAGCGAAAGGGGCGCCTCACCCTACAAACCGCCTCACCTCCGTGGCCGGAATTTTTTCAGCTGAATTAGAGTAACTCTGTGTTAAGATCATGTTCTTCGCATCTTCTGCAAATATTCCTGCGTCTCGGAAATAGGCTTTTCCTGTCTACACAAACTGACTCACTGAAACACACGTTCGACTCTGGCGGAGTCGAGTTTGACTCAGTTTGTGTAGTCAGGAAAAGCCTATTTCCGACAGAATCAATTTGACTCACCATTTGTTACAGTGTACTTGGAATTCATGGTTGTGGTGACGCTGCAAAATATTTTTAGACGAATCAAGATTTTTCGACGATAAATACTTAAAATGTAAGAAAGTATTAACTTACAAGTCTGACAAACGTTTGACCAACTTTGCTCGGATCATCTTTATAATATTGCAATCCTTTCAACAGAACGCTAAAAATAAAGCTTCAGTCTAATTCGCAGGACTGCACAGTACTTTTCCTGGTGCGTACTGCAATTCGTCGACTCAAGCCGGTGCTCGTCAAAAGTAAATTTTAATTTTATAAACAACGCGCAGCGACAATGGGGGTTCGGGGAATACGAGGGGTGTATCCCCTCGCCGGCATTACCATTATTAAAATTTTACGATGTAAATTGTTTGTCTGAAACTTATTTGTTTTTTAGCAAAATAGGTTGAAAATATCACGTCGTAACAATCAAAATTTGAAACTTTTGTGCCTTCAGTAGAATTGGTCAATTTTGCCACTCAAAGTAACATGTGCCCGACCCTCTGATGTCCTATCCCTAGTTCAAAGAACAATCTAATTTATTTATCCAAAACATATACTTATGTGATTTCTGGCCAATGTTACTTTGAGGCGCGTAACAGTAGATTAATCGTATTCCTAAGCATTAGCCTAAGCAAAAAATGTAATCTAGAATCTAAACCTTCTCTTTTATAGACCCACCATGAACCGGTAGGCCCCTTAAAGTAACATAGGCTTGATTTCTACTACACAACCATCGTGATTTAAGGGTTTTAGCATTTGAAGTTCATTAAACAATCGAAACAATTAGTTTGTTCCACCGCTCAGCTGCTCTGAGCAGACTTAAAATTCATAAGTTTAATTGCTCATAAGATGAGAATAACAAACTTCGCATGAAAGTTGTACAAATCTTTATAGTTGAGAAATATTGCATCACGTAAATTGCGTAATGGTTTCGGCGTGCTCGGATTATCCAATGCAGCTAAATAATAGTCGATTGCGAAACGCATTTGGCTCACGAAATCTTCCTCGCTGTTCAATAGCTCAGTAAATACTTGACTGAAATCAGGAATGCGTTTGTTTTCAGTCATAACTTTGCAACGATAATTCATTTCGGCCAATGTAAAAAAACAGGGGCGGCACAGTATTATAAGCATATTCCTAGGCCTAAGCCAGAGCCTAAGCCTAAGTGTAAGAACGACCATATTCCTAAGCCTAAACCTAAGCCTAAGCCTAAGTCTAAGACTAAGCGTAAGACTAAGCGTAAGAATGAGCATATTTGTAAGCTTAAGCCTAAGCCTAATCCTAAGTAAAGCAAAAAAGTAGTCTAACGCTTAAGCTTACTCTTTTCTAGCCCCACAGAAACATGTTCCGCCCGTAATCTTTACATGGGCATTAATTTCTAACGCTTAGTCATATTTGGCATACTCCGGATTGTGACAAAGTCACTAATCTTAGCACCGATATTTAATCGTCTCTCCGTGAACATTTTGCACATCTGACCGTACACCGATAGTTTCAGAAGGGAGGTGTTTACCATCACCGCGGCCCATGTATAGATCAGGGGCGGAGAGTTTTTCTGTGGGACTAGACTAGAGTAACTTGAGCTTTAGAATGGTTTTTTTGCTTCGCTTAGGCTTAGGCTTAGGAATATGATTATTCTTACGCTTAGGATTAGGGTTAGGCTTAGGCTTAGTATTAGAAATATGCTTATAATACTGTTCTGCCCCTGTTCTTCACATTGGCCATCACCACTATAAGTCTATGGCGCTCTTGCCCAACGAGCTCTCATGCCCTGTGCAGATTTTAGTTCAGTCATACGCTCATGATGGGTCGTGCAAAGAAAACTCAAAACAAATTTAAAAGTAACAGATTGGAAACTGACGTTCAATCTCACTCGTAAAAAATAACGATGTATAAACATTTGGACCCATGTATAGAACAGGGCCGGATCGTTTTCCGGCGGTGGTGTAATAGAGTCAGTTGATGCTCTAGACTAACTATTTCGCTTCGGTTTAGGCTTAGGCTTAGGAATCTGCTCATCCTTGCGCTTAGGCTTTAGGCTTTAGGCTTAGGCTTAGGAATATGCTTATACTACTGTTCCGGCCCTGTTCCATACATGGGCCAACATTTGTATGGTGTTTTGAAAAGTGCCGACGTTCCGCAAAACAACTCACTCTCGTTTCTTCAGCGCTTGTTCTTCAGTTGATAATTTTACATCGTCAGCAGCAATTTCACGAGTTCGCCGCCGACTTTTATAGTATTCAGCAGGATGCTCAAAGACTGAACCAGGAACAAAACCGATATCTGGTGGATTGCCCTGAAATTAACTAACTATCAAAGAGGTACACTGGCTCTTAAAACGGCGGAAATTCGTTTTTTGACACGTAACGTCGTATACACAGAGGGCACTAGGGAACCTATATAACCCACGTTTAAATTCATTAAGTTTTGCTAAAATTTTCTATAGCTAGCTTTCGCTTAAATTTCAAGGTTACCAATGCAAAATTTCACTTTGTGCTAAGCCCGTATTCTCAAATGTGTATAGCACCTATGATCAATTTATGATAGGTCCTGTTTACTTTGTAATCAAGCATGGTGAGGTTCGAAATTAAGCACATTGTTCGCGTTTGACTTGCCTATATTAATTTTGAGACCGGCAATTGCAGCTGTTAGTCAGTTTGAAAACCTAACGCTAATTGATGATAGGTGCTGTACGCATTTGAGAATACGAGCCCTTAATTCAAACTTTTGCAGACACACTAGGCTCCACATTCTCAAATGGAAACAATAGTCACAGACGAAAAAGCCTGTCAAATACTGCAGGTTTGGATTTCAGCAAAATGATATAAATTGCGTTATGCTACTTATACTGTCTCGGAATGGTCACCTACCAACTAGTAGAGGAATACTGCAAAAAATGGTGAGTCAAATTGACTCTTTCCGAAATAAGCTTTTCCTGACTACACAAACTGAGTCTAAATTTGACTCCGCCTGAGTCGAATTTCGACTCAATGAGTCGCAATTTTGACTGTGGTGCTGTCTAATTTTGACTCTGTTTGTGTAGTCCGTAAAATCCTATTTCGGAGAGAGTCAAGTTGACTCAACACTTTTTGCAGCGAGTAAGCTACAATTTTGCAATATTCTTTTATGTTCAAACTGATTGAAATGTATTTGGGCAATTTTACCAGAAATTAATTATTTGCGTCAAAAAGCGGATTACCATAGTCCGAACCAACCAAGCATTCGCATTTTTGTTGTCAAGAACTTCAACAACCTGTCCCTCGTCCAGCCGGACTCCATCCTTTGCATCTGTGGGTGGCACATAGTCGTGAACCGCAATGTACTGCACTGTCTTTGATTGCTCAATCTGAAACAACTTTTGATATGCAGTTACACTTTGTGTCACACTGAACTAAAAACTAAATTTAACTGAAAATGAGTTTTTAATATTTCTCTACCCTCGACACGAAAGTGAAAACCGAAACAGTTCGAATTATTTTTGCACAGATGTCTGCTTTTGGTCTGGCCTGCAAAACGGGTATAGCCCACTGTTCAAAAAAAGCAATCACAGGGATAAAACAGAAATTTCCTGCGTTTAACAGGATGAACCACCTTTTTTAGCAGTCAGAAAATCTGAATATGTCAAACAGACAGTGCCAGAGCCGACAGGGGTGGGTGCTCATCCCAAATTCCAGGCTGGGGGCTCCCAAACTCTCGAGCGAAGCGAGCGAGAAGCTAGACGCGTTTTAAAACTTAAGCGGTTTTTGTTCAACTGGTTAGGTGGGGGCCGCTTTAGTGGTGAGGCCCCCCAAATGGGGGTATGGGGGGGTGGCCGCTTCGGTCCTGCTAGCAGACGACCATGAAGCTTGACAATCAATTTCACAGGGCTAACCGTTTTGGTTGTTTTCACATCTCCCGCGTCGCCTGTAATTTCTGTTACCGTTTCCGATCGGTACTCTGTCGTAGTTGCAGGACCACATCCAGAAGTCGATGACGAAGTTACTTCGCGAGTAACTGTTGTTTTTGAATAACTGAAATATAAAACAAATAAAACACAAAACTGAAATATTAAAATTTTCAAAAATAATGCTTAATTGAATTAAAATGAGATCGGGCCCGCAGCCATGGATGTTTCAGGGGGACTCACAGTTCTCCTGGAAAACTTTTGCCCCCTCCTTGAAAATTTTCAGCATTGCTTGTAAGTCAACCAAAATCCTTGTATAGATCTGTTGAAAATTTTTAGCAACCTTATCAAGGTGAGCTGGCTACGGGTCTGAATTAAAGTGCAAATCTGCGAAATTTGTAAATGCTTCAAAAACCACTTACTATTTTAGCTGAAACGGCTTTTTTCTACACGTAAAAAACAGTTAAAAAGTAGCTTAGCACAAAACGGACTGACCATTTATTCCGATAGGGAATTTAATTTGTGGCTGGAAATCAAGAGCCAAATGTCAGCCAAAATACTTCTCGCGGGTAAACAGGACGGTAAACCAGCGCAATTTTTACTTGACATGTCTTAAATTACAGCACAAAAGCTTAATCTTGGTGGGTTTTAGGGGTGTCATTGACATCCATATATTTGGCCCATGTAAAGATCAGGGGCGGAACGTTTTTCTGTGGGACTGCAATAAAGTAAGCTTAACCTTTAGACTAATTTTTTGCTTGGATTAGGCTTTAGCCTTAGGCTTAGGCTCGGCTTAGGCTTAGGCTTAGGACTTAGGCTTAGGAATATAGTTATAATACTGTTCCGACCCTGCTCTTTACATTGGCTCTATACTTTTAGGCACGGCAACTGCTGCGTGCCTGACAATGTAAAAAAATATTCAATTTTAGCGTTTGTGGTCAGGCACAATTTTGAGTAGAATTTCTTAAAATGAGTTCTGTTACAACTGACCTATAACTAGTGGCACTATCGATATTCGCGTCGTCTGGTTCCATCTTTTACAGATAATCGCCACGAAGACGACACTTCGAATGGATTGTTTGCTAGTTTGCCAATTGCAAATAATTAATATTTATTCGATCTAATAAGCCTAGAAATTAATGTAGTAAAGCCACAAACTCAAAGGGTTGAGTCAAAATTATAAATCCTGCAAAGTAATATTTTGTGAGCCAGTAGCGTCTGCTGCCATTTAAGCATATTTGAATTTTCGACACTGGATCGATTCAGCATTGCTCGGCGTTGGGATTCGTTGTTGTCTGACCCGTCCCCTTAAAGTTAGCTGCAAGAGTACCACGGATACTGGCAGTTTAAGCAGGAGTGGTGAAATGCCTCTACGGGTGAACACAGCTATAAAATTAAATATATTTCGTGCACAGTGCGGCTATTTCTTATATATTATCCTTAAATACTATTTGCCAGACGAGACACGGGATCGTAGCTAGATTGGGGTTAGGAAGGCTCAGCCATTACTGCCCCGCCCCTGGAAGAATTTCGTCCCGGTAGAAAGTTTTCAACCTTGCCTGTAAGTCATTGAAAATACTTGTATGTCCATTCTGAAACATTTTTAGCCCCTCTCCCTAGCAAGATGAGCTGGTTACGGTCCTGACGCGAAAGAAATTGTGGCATACATTCCTAAATGGGTTTTCTGAGTCCTAAAAATGTTTCTGAGGTCATTGGAAAACATTTCTGTTTTGTTATTGCATATATAACAATATTTTGATCCAATGAAAGTGGTTGGCAAGTCCTGTGTACTGGGATTTAATCCAACGAAATCTAAAAATGTTTTACGAGTGACAGTTGCTTGGACATAGTTTTCGAGCAATTATTTCCTCAAATGGACCGATCCATAAAGTGGTATTTCAAGCTGTGATTGAATATGTTTAGTTGCAAACAATGCTTGGATTCTCGTTCGTTTCGATCCCAACGACTTGTTTCAAATTTCACGAGTCCTTAATTGGATCGAATTGAAAGCAAATTTGGGTATTCTGATTTTCCTCAACTCGTAAAATTATGGATCTGCTCCTGCCACCCGTTTTGGCAATTTTTGACTGCACCACTCGGACCCTTAAACCTTTCGCCTAAACCTCAGTGTAATGAATTGCACGACAAGGCGTCAACAGGCGGCTCTCAACTTGTAACCAGACGTTTCATCGACTCAACCTATACTTTAGGTTTAGGTTTAGGTTTAGGCAAGCTGGGCGAAACATTATCGAGTCGCCGAGTTGTAGTACCTACTGGCTGGCAACGAGTTGTCAGATAGACGACTTGTGTTGGTCGACAGGATGCCAGAAGGTTATCGAGTCGACGAGTTGTAGTACCTACTGGCTAGCGGCGAGTTGTCAGATCGACGACATGCCAGAAGATTATCGAGTCGACGAGTTGTAGTACCTACTGGCTAGCAACGAGTTGTCAGATCGACGACTTGTGTTGGTCGACAGGATGCCAGAATATTATCGAGTCGACGAGTTGCAGTAACTACTGCCTGGCGACGAGTTGCAAGATCGACGACTTGTATCCGTCGACATGATTCCAGGTTACAAGTTGCCGGTCGACGAGTCGTCGCGCGACAGATTTCCATGATACAGTGTATATAGACTGCACATTTCCCGCAGAAACGATCAATAAAACCAACACTTAATTCGATGACTAAATCCTGGGGTAGCAAGCAGGGTACAATCAGAGGTCTGCTTCCGGCTCCGGCAGAAAATCGGCCTCCGGCTCCGGCTCCGTTAGAATTTTTGCCGGAGGTTCCGGCAATTTCGGCAGTAAAATTTTGCATAATTTTCCTCAATTTATCTGTTTAGGGCGTTTCGATTGACTTTCGACACAATTTTCACGAAAGAATTGCCGAAATTTGGCAAAAAATTAGCGTGAAACCAAACAACTTAACAGCATTTCGCAGATATTGGTTAAAATTAACTAATTAACCATCATCTTTACTACCTAATTTCTGCCTCACCTCCAGCTCCAGCTCCGGCCCAGGCAAGTTTCGTTGACCTCCTGCTCCGGTTCCGGCTCTGGTTCCGGCTCCGGTATTTTTCATTCTCCGGTTGAATCCTGGTAGCAAGCGTCGAACTAATACCACTGACCTCTGATACACAACTGAGCACTTTTGATGTGAACCAGTTGAAAAAAAATCGCTGTTCATAAAAATAAAACAAACATACAAAACAACCACGACACAGTGGTGAACAATACGTCTCGCGGCTTCGAATATACACCGTATATGCCTTTGAAGGATTGCTATTTCCCTCAAAGATTAATATTTTTAGAACGCAGTAAAACAACCACCACACTATAGACAGCAATCATAAAGGCAACATTGAGTGTTCGCGTTCTGTACGCCTGTTCCCTGTTTAATCGTAAACTCAAACCGCGTATTGCAACTACTGCAAATATGTTGTTTTGCTGCGCAAAAATAAACAACAAAAACACAGCCGGTGTTTAACGTACCAGAACCGACGTATTCTTTGTGCAGTTTCACCACAGTTAATACCGGGAGAACTATTTGAAGGCTGGATTTATATAGGAGGTTTTACAATTAGTGACACTCAAACAAAAGCGACTCAAAACTCGTTTTGTGTAATATTTGTGCCGTGGGAGGAATACAAATAACGGTGTCTACCCACAGTTTATGTATCATTCAAAATGTGTGTCGGAGTTACACACGAAATGCCTGCACAGCGCAGCGCTGCCCGGCGCGCAGTCGCAGGAAGTAGTAGAACAGGTGAACAATTTGGCAACTTTGGCTTCTTGTACACGTTCCCTACGCTTAAATTTAGGTTTTGGGCAAGGAACGCCCTGAACCGAGAGCCTAAAGCGTAAATGTGCGGTGGAAAGAGTATAAGAGTTGAAACATTTTCAAGTTGGTAATACTGATAAGATATTTCGAAGTCAGCAAGTTCAACACTGCAGCGATATGTATCAAAATGATTTTAGCGAAATTTTAAACTTGTGTTTCGGTGTATTGGCCCATGTAAAGATCGGAGGCGGAACGTTTTACTGTGGGACTAGAACAGAGTAAGCTTAAGCTTTAGATAATTTTTTTTGCTTACTTTATGGTGCATTTCGAAGCTTTAAATCAAGAGCTGTTTCAAATTAGTGAAACGTGTTGAACACATTGGATATATCGAATACGGCAAATGATGTTTACAAACTGAACTATGAAACTTGCCGAAATTGCAATATATATACACACCATGAGTGGCAGGGCAAACTTTAATTGATTCTTCACCTTGCCTTAGATATTTGACAAATCAAATTTAGGAAAGAACAGAGTGCTACTCAGTTATCACGCCGGGCCCGTAGCCAAGGGGGGCAGGGGGCTCAGCCTCCCTGAAAAGCTTTTGGCCACTCTAGAGAATTTTCAAACTTGCTTGTAACTCATTGAAAATTCTTGAATGCGCATCCTGGAGTATTTTCAGCCCCCTCTAGCAAGGTGAGCTGGCTACGGGCCTGAGTGTCACGCAAATTTTAAATGCAACATAGTAGTCTGAGCCTATGAAGAATCTGGTGTTTGTCTGTTTTTTGCATTATAATTGATCCTGTATCCACAACGGAACAACAGGATGCTCAGTCCGTTTTAAAATAATTTTGACGTCCCTCTTGAAAAGCAGCGCCAGCCAAGATTTGGTACATCTTATGTTTTACATTGTGTATAATCATGAAAAAAATATATACAAAGCATTTTTCATTTGGTTTGTAAAATTTCGTAAACTGACTATTAATTCTATTGTTTAAATGTTATGTTTTATTTCAGCTTCAGAAATTTTTTGCGCACTTCGTACAAATTTGTGGTATTTAACACGTGTAAACTTCTCTGTACGTTCTAGGGATTGAATAAAACAATCGTCCATTTTATGAACCTGACAGAGTCTATGTCATCAGGAGTCAGTTTATGTTTTAACATAGTTTCCAAACTCTGTAGAGTAAGAAGCAGTAAAGAACAGTTTTGTAAGGTTTAAAAATCTGAGAGGATACAATTTTTCTCTTCAGTTGAAAGTTTTAGTTATTTTTTCGAGCAACACACTGGGCCAATGTAAAGAACAGGATAACGGAACACTATTAAGTGTAAAAATGAAAACTACATTTGTAAGCCTAAGCCGAAGCCTAAGTGTAAGCTGAGTAAAAAAATTGTCTAAAGCTTAAGCATACTATATTGCGGTCCCACAAAAATCGTTCCGCCTCTGATCTTTAGCATGGGCCTGCAGCACGCTCACATGAATGTTTATTGGTATTTGGATATGATTTGGAATTCATCTGCCCTATAATGTGGACGGGGCTAACGAAGTTTTTTAAAAAAATGATACGATAGCGACGGATAATAAGACGGGATGCTCAATATTTATTTGTCCTTTCCAGAGGGTACTTTCTGTTATTCGGCCATAGCAACATTTTCTCATCACAAATTAGCTGAAGAACTCCGGCAATACGGTAATCAGTCCAATCAAACGCTTGCATGCTGATACTTTTTGATTCAAAAACAGCGGTTTGTAGTCAAAATTGCTACCAGATGCATACGAAACGTTTATAAATTTTATCACTAAGACCAAAAGTGCATGCTACAAGAGTGTGCTAATCTTTAGGTTCCGCATGGTACAAAAAATGTAGCACCGGGTGTTGCGTTTTTGGCCGCCCCTTCCTTGGTTTGAGGGGGTCACTATCACATGAATATGCTTAAATTTCACTATAAAAGAGACCATGTTTGACGCCGCATACATAAAGTGCCATGGTTCACACTGGTTGTACCCCGCCATAATAAAGAACGGGTAGGGGCGAAAACGCAAGACTATATAATATTGCCTTGCGTTGAATATATTTTACATTTTTGCTGTTGCGTAACAGGCGAACATAGATATATACTTATGCTAAATCGAGTCTAAATTTTTATTACGTGGTGTAACAACGAATTTGTATTGGTTTTGTAACAGTTTTTTGCAATTTTTACCTAACAGCTATATCTGTGGTAGTGCGTATATACGCTCGACTTTAAGTACGGCAGCATATTTCAAAAGAACCAACGTTTTTTACACTGCGTCAAGCGAGCAGGGACGGATTCAGTTAACCAGCGAGCCCGGAGCTCACATCGCAAGTGTGTCGATTCCTTTAACCTTCATCATATAATTTTGCATAACCCATGGCGCGAAATGCCGTAATTTTAATGAGTTAAACCGAATGCTGCAGGGCCGAGCCTAAAGTTCTCAGGACGTCTTTTAAAAACCAAATTTCGCTTCGTCTGGGTAGTGGCGAATCTGCAAATAGAGTGCTTTTATGGTAAACTCTGTGGTCGCCGACCATGCGAGTTAGCCGGCCAATGTTACTTTAAAGAGCGTAACA